>VDFB02391753.1:67715-106343 GCA_007258455.2 Sequoia sempervirens | reverse complement strand
AAAACTAAATTAAAACTAAATTAAAAACTAAACTAAATTAAAAACTAAAAATTTAAAACTAAGTACTTCAAAATATATAACCTAAAAATATGTTATAATTTCCGTGAATCCTTGCATTGCGAGGATATTCAATAATGAGTCCTTGCAAATCAATTCACAGCTCTCTATCCGAGAAGAGCAGGGATTGATATTGTGGCCCTCATATTAACCCAGTTACCCCTGCAAATACAGTCTCGGAACGAGAGATTCAAAGAGGAGAAGCAAGAATGCCAATCTCCATGAATCATGTTCTTGCAATGCAACAATGAAAACTAATCTAAATGACTGTAAAATGCAATAAACAAAACTAATTTATTGAAATGAAAATTGATCTACATGCAATGCCATAAATGAATTACTTTGCAAATTAATCTACTATGAAGATTAAGCTAAAATGTAATATTAAACTATATACTCTAAAACTAAGATGCTTATAAAATCAAACTAAAGTGTAATCTCAAATGATAAATTTCAAGAAAATTTGTAGCATAAGTCTGATGTAAAATTCGTGATCCTTTTGAAATGAGAATGAGAGGGCTCATTTTATAGGCAAAAGTGGAATTGAAGGCAAATTCAAGCAATGTAGGATAAATAGAAAATAGAAAACAAATCTTGATTGGAATTTTTTTTTAGTTTATTTCCCTTTTTTCATCATAGATATTCTTGAGAGGATATTTCATTTATTTTATTTTATTTAAGATGATAATATCTTTAATAAAAAATAAAATAAGATTATGTATTTAGAAATGAATATTAATAAAATAAAATAAAATTATTTAATTAAAAATAGATTTAATTAAATAGCATCATTTTATTTAAGTAATATTAACTTCAAATTAAATAACATTATTTTATTTATTAAAATGGATTTATTTCTTTTGATTAAATAAAATTAATGAAGCATTCAAACCTTAGGGAAAATTGAAACATTTGAAATAGTTATGAATTGATTAAGAAATTTGATTTGAAAATGCGACAATCATTGATTCAGAAAGTTGATGTTGACAAATTAAACAAATGGGACTCAAAGTCTAGGTGACCATTTTAGGTTGCATACAGACTTGACCTCCCCACTTGTCATGTATCCTCTGTACATCTGCATACCTGGCTCACAAGCACAATGAAGACTGCAACAACATTGTTGAATATAAACATTATTCTATCACTTCCATAAGCATCTACATCAAGTATTGTAGCCACTACCCAACAAAAATTGACTAGCATCAAGCTGAACAACAATGCAGAAATGAAAGAGAACAAATCAACAACAATTCGATCCTTTACAACAGAAACATTTTTACCCAAGGATCCATCAATGCTTTCAATCATCATTCCCTCATGCTGTATTGTGGGTGCATCCTGCAACATCTGACCCTGGTTAGCTACTCCAAGCTCAAGTGTAGAACCACCTGTACTGACAGACATAAGAGTTAACTCTTTACTTGCATTAATTACCCTCTTTAACATCCTTGTGTTTGCAAAAGAATGATTAGTCTTAATCCTGTGAGAATGTACAATATACTGAATGCCATCTTTAAACAAGTGATAGTGATTCTTTTCCCTGTACAAAACAGTTTTCCTGTCATATAAATAAGGGCTACCAAGCACTATCCCACAGATATCCATTGGAACCACATCAAATTGTACTTCATCCACAAACTTACTAGTGATTGTGAACCTTAAGGTGCATTGTTTTGTTACTTGTAGATTATCATTTTCACAAATCCAACCTAGTCGGTAAGGTTTCTTATGTTGTGTAGTTTTCAATCCCAAGTTTCTTACAAAACTTTTAGAAATTAAGTTCACTTGAGAACCACTATCTATGAGTGCATCAATTTTAGTGTTCTTAGCAACAACCCTTAAGTGGAAAAGTTCATTCATTTTCTTATCTTCAGAGAAATCATTAACTGTAGAAGTAGAAGCACAACTATGAATAGAAACACCAGAAATAGGAGCTTTACCTTTCAAACCCATAGTTGTTATCTTAGTCTCATCATCTGAATCTGAACCAAGATCCATAACAACATTCGTGGCTTTCTCCTTACCCTTCTATTTCTGATTACGTTTCTGAGCCCACTTAGGCTTCAATTCAGGATGCAACTGCCAACAATGTTCTTCATCATGACCCTTCCTGTCACAATGAGTGCAAGAAAGTTTATCATCTTTCTTAACTGTAGTTGTCTTCTTTCCTTTCCCTGTCTCTGCAACCTTAGAAGATTTCTTTACATCATTATCAAACTTATCAATAAAAGATCCTTTACCCCTTGACTCTAAGTGTGTAGCTTGAATAGACACTTCATCCAAATTACAAGTGTTCAAAACCAAAATGGAATGCCTAAGGTAGGAATGCAAACCTCCTATGTACTTCAACAAAGTGTCCTGGGTGTACAAAGGAACATTCAAAGCAATAGCCCTTTTCCTGAATTCATAGGTGTACTCTTGGATAGTTTGACCTTTCCCTTGCCTAAACATTTGCCAGTCCATCATTAACTGTTGCATATGTCCTAGGGGATAAAATTGCTTTTTAAGAGCATTAACAAACTCTGCCCAAGTTAAACTGACTCTACCATGTTGTGAAACTTTTGCCTTAGTCTTACTCTCCCACCAGGTTAAAGCTGTACCTCCTAATCAAAGAGTAGCTAATTGGATCCTATCAACATCATCTAATAGGTTATGGACTCTACAATAGACTTCAACTTGCTGAATCCAATCATCCAATTTTTCAGCATTAAGTTCACCACAATACTTAGGCAAGTCAAATTTTACATCCAATTTGATCTTAGGCTTATACCCACTCTTGAAAGGATTAAAAGAAGTAGAATGAGGAGAAGATGGAGAAGAAGGAGAAGGAGAAGAGGGAGGAGAAGAAGAAAAGGGGTGATCTGGTTGCTTGCCACCATCTCCATGTTGTTTCCCTTTCTTGTCTTTGTGATCTTCTTGCTTCGACGAACCTCCTTCACGTTCTTTCTGCTCTTGTCTCTCTTGAAAAAGAATGTCCACCTTAGCCTTCATCTCGAGGAATGCTCTTTGAAACTCCTACTCACTGATTTCTTCAGGAACCTCCATTCCAGAAACAGACATCTTCATAAAGGTTTTTTGCTTCCCGATCTCAGGATTAAAGTCTTTGAGCTTGCCTTCACCCTTCTGAATCCTAGATCTCGTTAGCATTCAAGAAAACAACTGCAATAATAGTCAACTGGGCTCTGATACCACTTGATCTATATAGGATCTAGACTATTTTGCGTATTTGAATGCTTAATTAAAAACAACTTTGCGAAATTTTAATACATGCATACACTAACAAAATTATGCATCAAACTTAAGGTGAAATAAACAGAATTAAGAGAGAAGAAGATAAGAAGGTGCAAATAGAGTTTGATTACGGAGTTCACCACAAATGTGACTACGTCTCTGAGTCGGCTCCAATAGAGTATGACCGTTCTGATTAATCTCCTAAATCAATTACAAATGTCGAAACCACATCACTGCCACCTAGACTGCCATTTGTACGCTAAGCAAACTGCCACATGTCTGCTGACTCATCTGCCAACTGTACCTACCACGTCGATGCTGATTGGATGTACGGATGACACGTGTTAGCACATGATTGGGTCCGTACAATTCTGAAATGGATGCCATGTGGCAGATTCTAACAGATCCACTTCACTGTCCGTACGGTACAGAATGTTGATGTCAGCATCAGTACGGTCAAGTCAATCTTCCTTGCACGATCTTTGACCAGCTGTATCTCGAGTATACGATGTCGGATTTTGACGAAATGAGTTGTGTTGGAAAGCTTGCGATGAGATCTTCGCGATGACACCAACTTCAAGGACTTTTGATGATGCCATTTTTTTCGCTTCCTGGACGCCCCTTGATCCTAGTTTGACCCAAGGTTTGACTAGCCATAACTTGCACAAACGGACTCCTTTTCGCTCTATTCGAGTTGTGTTGGAATCAGGATGTTGAGCTCTTTCTGATGGTATTGATTCTAGAGAGAAATGAGACACTTCAATTTTCACTAAAAATATCCACCGGATCACATGGTTATTTACAACAAACCCTAGTATGGATGCCCTCTTTCAAGTACTACGAGCCTCTGCTTTACAAGTGGAGAGATCTATTAGATTGACTTGTTTAAACAACATGGATGGGTCAATGATTTGACACTGGTGATTTTCAGTTCTAATCATGGGATTCTAGGTTCCTGATAGACATGAAAGAGGATTCAACATTAATTGGGGTGTAGTTCTAGAGGGTATGGTTGTGGAAATGACAACATATGCCTAGGGTTTGGTTATTATAGCTTCTCTTTACCATAAAATGCACCAAGTGGTATACATGAAAGGACACAACCTATCTACTGGTGTTACTTTGCTACAAATCTAGGCTTGGGAGCACATTATCATGTTCAAGCATGTCATTATAATGAGAGACATTGATGAGGAGGATCTAGTTGTCTATAGGTACCGAGCCATGACTACACTCCAACACACAAGGGTGATGGGAATAGCACACTAGAGGAGGGTTATGGATGATATGATGGTATTTAGGTGGAGAACCTGGCTTCAGGTGCATCCATTTTTTGACAATTAGGAGTGACTATTCTATGCTTGAAAAATACAGTGGATCATGGATCGCTAACATCATATTATTGAGAGGTATCTTTTGGATCGAGTTGCTCGGTAGTTCATTGATTAGTAGGATTTCCTACCACCAAATTATAGAGCTATATATGTATCTACCTCTAGAGAGGTATCTTGGGTAGAGCAAGTAAACCCAAAAGTTGCAATTCAAGATTTTGTACATCTTGTTCTACTACCATGGGCTTATGTAGGGGGTTTTGATGATCCTGAAACCACATGTGATTATGATGCTTGGTTAATTCATCACACTCCTATCAAATTGACTGATCATGTAGGAAGTGATGGTGTAGGATGAGGATAGGGTAGAGCCAGAGGTAGAGGGTAAGTTGGATATGTACCTTAGTAGCCTCCTTAGTAGCATGATAGAAAAGTTCCTAGGTTGGCCAGTAGCCAAGGTTTGTTCAATAGCAAGGGGTTGTTCAACAACTAGGGGTCTAGCAAGTAGGACCACCTCCATTGCCACCACCACCAATCCAATAGTAGCAGGGGCCAAATCTAAAATATTAGGTTATGTAGGTGCTCACAGTCGAGAGAGATTAGTAATTATGAGAGAGACACTGCTTGTCAAGAGCGAGATCAAGCTAGAGTTGAGAGAGATAAATATCAATAAGACAAAGACCAAGAGCAACAATAGATTCAATATTTAACCCGACAACTAGCTTAGGATATATCTCATTGTCAATAGATTGAGGAGATAAAACAACTATAGGCACAGGCTCATGGAAAGGGATATGTATCAACTACACTTTATGGACAATTCATGGTAGAGGCATCTTACTATAGGACACTATACCATCAAGATGTTCATCGACATTGACAATAGCTAGATTTTTAACATAGGAGCGAGATTGCATTGATTGATTCATTAGGTGGACCATCAATAAATGGGCATTCAACTAGAGGAGGTTATCAGCTACCACCTCACTGAGATGAGGATCCAAGGAGCAGAGGATAGATCCATGTATATAGACACATTTTTTATGTATAACCTGATTGTTGATGTATATTCATTCATTGGCTAGTTTTGGATATCCTAATGTATATATTGATGATATATCACACATTTCTTCCTATATGTATCATGATATTCATTATTTATATATATATATGAGATTATCAGATGCAAAATTTATAGCTATATTGTTTCTTTTATTTCATTTTTATGCTTATGCTAATGATGCATGGATGCATATGTTTATTATATGGATGCAGATGCTCATATTATGATGATTTCTTCTAGTATGCATATGATTTGATGTGTATGATTTATGAATATGCTTATGATATATGCATGTATTTTTTATGATATGATGCAATATGAATTTATGCAAATGTAATAGATGATTTTTTTATGTATATTTTCCTATCTAACATGTAATGATGATGCACATGATATATATATGTTATGAGATGCATCCTTTTTTTATTTTTTGTGATATGTTACGGTAATGCAAGATTTATGTATGTTGATTTTTTATGGATGCAAAATGGATGCATTTATGTTATTTTTTTGCTGACTATAATGATACCATGTTTAAAATATTAGCATGGATAGAATAAATAAGATGAATGTTGATGAACCATTTCTTTTAAGATTGATTCAAGAATCCAACAAGCCTATGATTATTTAATACTTTATCAGATATGAAATAAGATAGAGTAGATGATATTTCTTTGGTTTGGTGTTAGGAAAAAATTCATCATGTCCTTGCCAAAAGCGCCAGTGTGTGGTTTTCATTGGAGGATGATTTTTATCTTTACTATTTTCTTTTTCTTTTTTTTTGAATTTTTGAAGATTTATGCATATGTTGAACCACTTGGTGGTACTGATGTAGATGCTTTTGTCATGATGTACCAATATCTTTCTTGAATAATTTTCTTCGCTAAGATATGGTTGCTTAAATGCAACCCCTGAGATTGTTGATTTGTCTTGTCTATACTAGAGTTAATTTCATCTAGATGGGCATATTGTGATAGAGTGCCTTTAGAATCCTTATGATAAAGGCTTGTTTCCAACATGGTTAATGCAAGAGTTGGATATCATGAATGGTGAAATGGATGATGAAGTACATTGAGGAATATGATATGGAGATGGATTGGTCAAAATTTTTGAATCTTTGATTCTCCAAACTTGGGTTGATGTGAAAGGATGGGTAGATATGAAGGTTTGTGTGAAATTAGGGCCAACTTCTTGATACACTTTATACATCACATGTGAAGCCTTCTTTTTTATTCGTGGACCTCTTTGGTGGATACATTTCTCTTTCTTATTTTTCCCTGTAGTTTCTTTGACTGATGGAGTTTGATAGGGATTATTTTCTTGCTTTTTCTTTGGTATCCATTTATATTTTCTCTATCAATTTTTCTTCACTGATTATTTTTCTTCATTGAATTTATGCTTTCTTTGATATGAGTATTTATTTATGTGTTGGTCCTAATTTGTGGATGGGATGATGGGTGGATGACAATTAGTGGCATGGCTAGTGTGTAGCATTGGGTTTGGTTACATCATAAGGATTCTTTGTTCTCCCCATGTTGGTGTTTTCATTAGAAAAAGTTTATGCTAGTATTGTGGAAGTATTACTAACATACTTTTCTTCTCCTACTATAAACCATTTTCTTGTTATTCAAGTTTGTTTAACTTTTCTGATTTTGAGATACTATATTTTTGTAAACATAATCCTTTGTTCTGATAATGCTCATGTAGTGTGGAAAAATGTACTCCTTTATATTTTCACACTATTTTTGAGTCCCTTCATTAAATTAGGCTTAATTAAGCATCTAATTGGCCCAATTTTACATTTAAAATCCTAATTAATTTTATTTTCTGAACGGGAAACTTGTATTAAACAATTGCAAGCATTAATTAAATTGTCTTAAAATTGGTGTGTCCTAGGTTTGGGGCCTAGGACCCATTCGCCCAAGGGCGAATTGGTTTCCATTAAGTTTAAGAACACAATTTTTAATATGTTTTTGGCATAAATTTAATGATCCAAATTTTATTTGCAATTGTAAGACTTTTATGTTTAATTTTTTAGAAATTAGGAAAAAACCTATAAATACCTAGTATTTTTATCAATTTAAAACATCTAGCAAAAAGGAAAATGTCACAAGAGATAATATTATTGTCAAGAGCATTGAAGAGAATATTTATTACTCATCTACTACAACATTCAATATCCTATCATGATGTCAAATATTTGTGTGTGTTCATGCATGTTTTTGGAGCTAATAATGTGATGTAGGTTTCAAGAATTCAAGAATAAATTCAAGCACCAAGATCAACATCCAATTAAGCCATTTCATGCAATATCAAGACCTTGGATAGATGTGTTAGATTTCAGTCCTTCAAGGGTTCTTAATCAAGGGTTTGGTGAGTTGAAATATAGCATTGTTCATTCATCATTCCTTCCATGCATGTGTCACTTCATTTCAAGGTTTAATTACCAAAGAGAGGTTTGACCAAGGAAAACCCCCATTCACCAAAAATTAAAATATTTTCCCACTCTTTGTGGTTGCATACTTGCAACTGAAGAAGGATTGAAGATTGATCAAAGTTGTAAAGTTGTCAACATTGTCGTCAAGATACAAAAACTCAAATCCCAAATTCATTTCCAAATTTTTGGTAGTGAAACTTAGGGAAAACATAAACTTAGATCCATCTCCAAAGGACCCTAAAAATTGAACAAAGACTCATTCATCCTATGGTGAATCTATCCCGGGAGGACACTCAACAAAGTATTTTTATGACAAGTGAATAAATTCATACCCATCTCAAATTTATCAAAAGTTTGTCAATTTTTTTAGATTAATGTTTTAAATTGATGATTCAAGTTTTACCTTGCATAATTGTATTTATTTTGTATTTTTCATTTATCTCCCAAAAGTGCATTTCATGTTGATATCCATTAAGGTTGACTCACCTAAGGTTTGAAAGTCAATCTTTCCCTAGGGGACCTCTTTTTCCTAATGAACTAAGGAAGATAGGTGTATAATACCCCCTTTTTATCACTTCATATTGGTGAACCTATTTCCCTATGTTTCATCTTGATATCCTCATACTCAATGTCTTCAATCTGAATTTGGGATATGTTAGATGTTGATGTTGATTCTTGAGATTTTGATGATTCAAAATTAGTGTAAGAATCAATAACTTATATATTTTCTTGGACTTGTGTGATGATGTCAAGAGTAGGAGACTCTTGTTTTGGATGAAGATTTTTTATATGTCCCTTAAGAGGAAACATCTCATGGGTGGAATTTAATGTGTCTTTGAAAGTCTAAATAGATTGGAAGATGTTCGTCAAATCATAGTACTTTGGGAAAGTGAGCTCCTTTTCTTGACTTATATTAGAAAAAATATCACTTACGGAGTGAAAGATACTATGTAGATCATGACAATTTTGTGGGGATATGGGATCTTGATCTTGACTCAATTTGGATAAACTTTTGTTATACTTAGGATTATCATCTTGATATAACTCTAGGATAGATAGTATAGCTTTGGTAAAAGAATCTTCACAAGATTTGATGTGTGTAGATGTTGTAAGAGATTCTTCTTGTTGTATTACAACTTCTTCAATGTGTCCAATCATGAATTCATATGGTAGAGGGATATTCCAATCTGAGACATACTTGATTCCATTACTATATGAACTATTACTAGACATTGTTGATTGATCTTGAAATTGGCTTAAGAACATGCCTTGATGCATGTCTAATATTTCTTCTTGTGATGGATGAGCAACACAAATGTGTCCTACCGTGTTATCACAAATATAAAGGTCTTTTTAGGTTAATCTTTCCTTTTAAATTACTATCAGAGATTAGATCCATACTTTCCATGTTCTTGCATTTGCATATATGTGAGTTTAGTTGCACGTACTTTCATGATATTTCATGTTGTTGTCATGTGCTTGAATGTTATTGAATGTGAATAATTCATGGTGTTTAAGGTTTTGTGTATTTTAGTGTTGTGATTTATTAGAATAACAAGATTAAGGGATTTATTTTGAATGAATTGGCTGAGCACATGGGAAATAGGGTAGGGTTTCCACCTTTTAGGAGATATAACTTAGACCCATTTCACACTTTGGTTCATTACGAAACCAAGATCCCTCAACCAAGTGACTCAATTGAGGGATGGAACTAGGGGTTTCCTTATGTGATTAAATGGGGGTTCACCATTAAAATGAAGTTTCAAAGGAAAAATACAAACACTTATGCACAAAACCCTAGAAAATTGAAGACATGAAATCAGATAGATAGACAAAATGAAATAGAAAAGTACCTAGAGAAGTGGAGAGGCCAAAACAAGGTTTATAAACCTTGGAAACTATTGCCTCAGATTGCACCAAGAGTGATATACCAGGTTGGGAGATTTATTCCCACTCTAGGGTTTTGAGGGTAGGATATGGGATTCTCTAAGAGTTGATGAGGATCTATTGAATGATGATCAAAAACCATAATGATACTAATCTGCCAAGTTGGGTGATTTAGTCCCACTCTAGGTTTTTTTTACGATCTTTTTGAATCTTTCAAACCTAGATTCGAAATTGTCAAATGTTGTCAAAAGGCTATATCAAGGAGTAAAATGCCAGGTTGGGTGAATTAGTCTCATTCACCTAAATTTGTAAAATACACATCACAAGAGAGAGAAAAATGTTGTTTTATTTTTGGATAGGGGTGTACCTCATTCAAACCCCGCTTGAGTAATTAAACTTTGAAATGAATTGAAATAAGATGAAGGAATGGTGAATAAACAAATGAATGTAAAAATTCACCAAACCTTTTTTAATCCTTGGAGTTTAGACCTACAACTTGTATTAATTGTCTTAAATGGATGTAGATATTGATCATGAAACTTGATATGGATTTGAATGCTTAAACTTGGGTCATAAATGTTACATCAACATGTTAGCTCACAAACGCACATGATTCATGAAGACCTAAACATGATGCTTGAATCTTGAATGTAGCTCAAAATTCTTGATGATTTTCTCTTGAATGCTCTTGTGAAATCTTGATCTCATAAATTTTCTATTAGGACTTGAACACTTGAAAGCTTAGATAAAGCTATGTGAAATAACCTTGTATTTATACTTGTTTATACCTAAATTACCAAAATTATAACACTACAAGCTAACATCAGATCTAGGATAATAAAATCCCACCAATAATTTGATTTAAAATAGGTCCAGGTTAAATTTGGACTCATACGCTAGGTTGGGTGTATGAGTCCCAGAGGCTTAAACTTGGGACAATGACTTTGAGAAGTTTCTTATTCAATGTGAGATTTAAAATTAGGTCCCAAGAACTAGGTGGAACCCATACACCCAAAGTGGTGTATGAGTCCTAGATCCCTAGATCTAGAACACAGAACCAAAAACATTAAATTATGATTTTCTATTTGTTAAATGTCAATATTATCCTTAAAAAATGCATTTAATTAGTCTCGTGGATGCAAAATAGGACCAATTAGAGCATAAATAAACTATATTTTAACAAAGAGGGACCAAAAAAGTGTGAAAATGTAAAGGGATACATTCTTTTATACTAAATTTACCCCCCACTTTAGTGAAAGGATGACCTTGCATCAAACTCTCACTAAAGTAGACAATTATGTATCAATAGGGGTCTGAGTGTACAAATGTGGATGGTATAGGATGACAAAGATTGAGGAGGTAGCCAACCCCTAAAGATCCAAAATCCTACATCAAACCAAAATAAGCACAAAGAGACACAAACAAGGTGTATGATATGCAACATCAAGATACAAAAACATACAATGTCAATGACTTAAAGAAGAAAGAAAAGGAAAAAGAGGGTGGATCAAACCTTGAAAGTCTGTCGAACATGATGTGGACCAAGTCTAATCCGTTTTTCCAAAAAATGTGTATAAGTGGAGCATGATGTCTACTATGCAAACAAAATACACACTCACATGGACTAGTGGAATTCGATATCCACTAGGTAAGCCCACAGGAAGTTGAGACACACACACACGCAACTGGTATGTGCCCACATAGACAAGAAAGTAACTATGGCAAAGTCATGCCTATGGTTGGCTTTCCCATATGTACTAACCATACCAAATCTATCCTTTTGATAACTTCAATAAGGTGTCAAAAAATGAAACTTTTAGCTAATGAACAACATCCAAGTAAATATTTGTTCAAAGGGTTTATCTTCTATGCTTTTTGTTGTGTTTTGGGTTTCTCGTTTCTCTTATTTAATTTTGGTTTTTTTTCTCTCGTTTCATTTTAATTGATTTCTTCTTCTTTTCATTTAATTTTTTCTTTTTCTCTCATTTATGTTCCTTTTATTTTCAATCTTTTGTTCCTTTTCTCTTGTTTATTTATTTTTTATATTTTTTATGTGGGTTTTCCTTTGTTTACGTTCTCATTTTCAGTTTTGGTAGTTGTTTGGTTATTTCCTTGCATGTATTTTTTACTAATTTATAGCATTATATATATATGGGTATGTGCAGGATCATCATGGAAAAAACAGGCCCTTAAGTGGCAAAAAATTTATAAAAATTATAGTTAGGAAACTTGACATAAAAATTTGAATAAGTTATCTATATTATTTCAAAAATATGTAATAATAGAATTTGTAGAAAATTGAATCTAGTTTCTAGACTACTAGGTTTATTATAAGAAAAAAAAAAATCTACTTGGTGAAAATTTAAAATTTTAATGCAGTAGTACTTAAATTTCAGGGAAAAAATAAGAAGTAGGTGTCTGTCTGACCACCCTAGCAACAATAAAATGATAATATGTTTTTATAATATTTTAGACATAAGTAGAGGACTTATGTCCGAATGTGATGCATATTTTTTTGTAATTTTTTTCCAAGTAAATAATTAATAATGATTTTTATTACAACTTTAAAAAAAACTTATGTCGACCACCTTAACTTGGTCAAAACTTCATAAAATTAAAATTTTCTTTTTTAATCCTATAGTATGTGAAGCATAAAATGTGATGCATGTTTTGGATTCAAAAAATGATATTGTTTGAAATCTATAGATTTTTCAATCAACCTATCAATCAACTTTAATCTAATTCAAATAGAAAATGAATAATAATTATATATTAAATTCAAAGTAAAGAATTATTTATATTGGTGGAAAGCTGAGAATATCCTTTAAAACCCTTTTTCATTTCATCAATTTTGGGTAAAAAAAAAGTCATCTGCCACATACCCTACAAATACCCATCATACTGCCACTTTTTGGCCCATCATGATCCTGCACATACCCATATATATATATATATATATATATATATTTCTCCTCTTTGCTTTGAGTTGTGTTTCTCGTTTCTCATTTTAATTTTGCTTGCTTTATTCTCTAATATTGTTGTCTTGTAATTGTATGTTTATTTATTCTTATTTGTGTGTGTATTTGTAATTGTTTTGTTATTGTATGTCTTTTATTCATTAAATTTACTCTTGTGTTTTTAGCATGCTCTTGTATATGTTTATATGTATGTATATGTACATGTACACACATATATGCATGCTTATTTTATTGCTTATTCTCCTCTCTAGATTAGTTTTATTTTTCTTCTTCTATTCATTTCTTTGTATTCTCTTGTGTATTCTTATGTGTTACTCTGAATTGTTCTCTTTCTTGGTATACATGTTATATGTTTGGGTTCTAGTCTTTTGTTCTCTTTCTTTGCTTTTATGGTCGTTGGGATTTTTGGTCTTTAATTTGGCTTCTTTTGGGTAAGTGCATGGTTCTGTGACACAATTTTGGCTCTTAAGATGCCACTTTTTTTTTCTAAAATCAACAAAATCTGATTTACACGAGAAATTGAAGATAGTTACACTCAAAATTTCAAGATGCAAGGAGAAAAAAGTTGAAGTCTTCCAAGTCTAGTTTCTAAGCTACTATTTTTTTTTGAAATTAATGAAGATTAAGGATCTCAAAAAAGGGGGGGCCAAAAAAAGTCCTCTTTTTATAAAAAAAAAAACAACATAGCGCCTGAGGGCTCCCCCCTTTTTGATTAACTTTTTTTTAGAATTTCAAAATCCCCAACAGTGAGAAATTAGCTAACATCATGTAGTTTATCCTCATTCTTTCAGATAATTTTTTTAATGAATATATAATATTTTATGAATATTCAAAGTGGACACATCCTGAAAAGCTAAAATTTGAGTGTGCTCCCCCCTAAGTTTTTTGAAAACTAATCGAAAATTGATTTATTTTTTATCATGTGTAGAATGGAATGCAGTTTCAAAAATGTAATTTGTTTCACGCTTCGATAAACAAGTAAAAATCTATCCTAAAACTAGCACATGTTGGTTTTTGACAAAAAAAAATAGAGGCATTTACAATAGAAGTCATAGATCAAAACCTTAACTAAATAAAAATGAAAAAATAATTATATATTTCGATAGCTAAGAGAGAGGTCAATGCTATCATGATTTTTTTTATAAACTTGCATTGAAAGATGTGGAAATGAGATCTAGGGAGCATAGACAAAAATATGGGGAAATTTGGAAAAATCATGTCAATTAACACATCCAAACCAAGTCATTTGGCAAGCGCCAAATGTGATTTGCGCCAAATGACCTACTTTGAAAAAAACTCGAATTTCCCCTCTCTTTGTTTGACAACTTTGATAATTCTTAGAGTGCATAGTTTATGATCGTAGATGGATAGTTGAGGTTTTACCTTTCATACGCTCTCTAACTCATTACCCTAACTAGGCAACTCTTTATCCCTCTGAAGTCTCTCTCTCTTAGGTCTCACTCGCAACCTAGAATACTCTTTCTCAGTCCAATCACCTCTCTTAGGTCTCTTTCCCTCCCACCTAAGTACCTAAATAAATTTATCTCACTCCAACCCCCTTTCTCACTCTCCCTCTCTCTCTCCCCCTTTGGTCTTTTTTCTCACTCCATCTCCCTCTCTTAGGTCATTATCTCTCTCTCTCTCAAGTCTCTCCCTCCTACCTCCTCACCCTCTCTTAGGTCTCTCACTCACTCCTTCTATCTCTCTCCCACTCTATCTCTCCCTTGTCTCTCTCTCATTCTCTCTCAAGTACATCTCTATTCCCCTCTCTCTCTCACATAGACACACTCCTTTCTCTCCCACTCCCTATCTCTCACTCCCTCTATCTCTCTCCCACTCTCTCTCCCTCTCCTAGGTCTCTCCCTCCCACCCCCTTTCCCCCTATCTCTCTCAATAACCCCCCCCTCTCTCTCTCTCTCTCTCTCTCTCTCTCTCTCTCTCTCTCTCTCTCTCTCTCTCTCTCTCTCTCTCTCTCTCTCTCTCTCTCTCTCTCTCTCCCACTTTGTCTCTCTCCCTCTCTCTCTCCAGGTCCTCTCCCTCCTACCCCCTCTCCTTTTTATCTCTCTCTCTCTCTCAAATTATCTCCATCCACCCCCTCTCCCTCTCTCTTTGTCAAGGTCTCCCCCTCCACCACCCCATCTCCCTCCTTAGTCACTCCCTCTATCTCTCTTTCTCCCTCCCTCCCTCTCTCTCCCTCCCTCCATCTCTCTCCCTCTCCCTCTCCCTCTCTCTCAGGTATCTCCCTCCCACCACCTTTTCCCTCCTCTCTCTCAGGTTTGTCTCTCTCTCCCACCTCTATCTCTCTCCCACTCTCTCCCTCTACCTCTCTCTCAAGTATATCCCTCCCTCTCTCTCTTTGATTTCTTTCCCTCCCACTCCTCTATCTCTCTCCCTCTGTCAAGTCTCTCTTTGTATCTCTCACTCACTCCCTCTATCTCTCTCCCACACCCTCTCTCTCTCACTCCTTCTATCTCTCTCCCTCTCTCTCTCCCTCTCTCAAGTATCTCCTTCCCACCCCCTCTCTCCCCCCCCCTCTCTCTCTCTCTCTCTCAAGTATATTCATCCTACCCCCTCTCCCTCACTCTTTTTTTCAAGTCTCCCCCTCCTAACCCCTCTCCCTCTCACAATCAATCCCTCTATCTCTCTTCCACTCCCTCCCTCTCTCATTACATCTATCTCTCTCCCTCTCCCTCTCCCTCTCTCTCTCAAGTATCTCCCTCCCACAACCTCTCCCTCTCACACCCTCTATCTCTCTCCCACTCTCTCTCCCTGTCCCTCCCTCTCAATTCTCTCCCTCACACACCCTCTCCCTCCCTCTCTCTCAATTCTCTCCCCCATACCCACTCTCCCTCTTCCTAGGTTATCTCTTTTTCTCTCTTGCTCCTCCCTCTCTCTCTCTCTCCTCTCTCTGGGTTATCTCCCTCCACCTCCCACTCTCTCTCTCTCTCTCCTCTCTCTTGGGTGTCTCCCCACCCCTCTCTCTCTCTCTCCCACTCCCTCCATCTCTCCCGTCCCTCTATCCCTCCTTATCCTCTCCCTGGGTTTTGGGGTTTAGGGATTATGGTTTATGATTTAGGTTGGGGGTTGGGGTTATAGGGTTCTAAGGGTTGAACATAGAATTAGAGGGGTTTAGGGTTTTAAATTTATAGAATTATATGGTTTAAGGGTTTAGGGTTAATACTTTATGGTTTAAGGGTACAGGGTAGAGGGTAGAGGGTTAAGGGTAGATGGTAGATGACTTAGGGGTTTAGGGTTTAGGGTTGGTAGAGGGCTTAGGGGTCTAGGGTTTAGCATTTAAGGTTTTGAGGGTAGAGGGCTAAGGTTTGAGGGTTTAGAGTTTAAGGGTTGAGGGCTTAGGTATTAAGGGTTAAGGGTAGAGGGATTAGGGTTTATGGATTCCAATTTACGGTTTAAGGGTAGAGGGTGTAGGTTTGAGAGAGATAGAGGAGGGATTTGAGGGTAGAGGGTAGAGGGTTTAGGGGTTCAGGGTATAGGGTTTTAGGGTTTTAGGGTTTATGTTTTAAGGTTTACAATTTAAAGGTAGAGGGTAGAGGGTTTAGGGGTTTAGGGTTTAAGGTTTTTAAGGATTTAAGGGTAGAGGCTTGAGGGTAGTGGGTTTAGGGTTTAAGAGTTGAGGGTAGAGGGTAGAGGGGTTTAGGGACTAAGGGTTTGGGTTTTAGGGGTAGAGGGTTGAGGGTAGAGGGTTATGGTTTAGGGGTTGAGGGTTGAGGGAGTAGAGGCAGAGGGTAGGGAGTAGTAAATTAAGGGTGAGCGGTTTGATGGTTTGAGGATTAGGGGTGTGGAAATGGTAGAGGGTTTGGGGTTTATGGTATGGTTAAGGGTTTAGGAGGTTTATGGTTTAAGTGTTGAGGTTTAGGTAGAGGGTTGATGGTGGTGGGGGTAGAGTAGAGGTGAAGGATTAAGGAGAGAAGAGGTTAAGGATGCTCAGTTACAAGACTTAGGGTTGATAGTTTAAGGGTTGAGTGTAGAGTTGAAGATCGAGAAGAGAGGGTTAAGGTCACTAGAAGATAGAAGAGAGTGAAGGTGGGGTTGGGGTTGAGGAGTAGAGGGTTGAAAGGTGAAGTGAGGTGTAAGGTTGAAGAGAGAAAGGAGGGTTGTGGTTTTGTGGTTTTAGGGTTTACAGAATTTGTGGTAGAGGGGTATAGGGTTGAGGAAGAGAATGGGGTGAGGTTGAGGGTGAAGGTAGAAGGTAGGGTAGAAGAGGGTTGAGGTTGAGGTTTTAGGGTTTAGGTTTAAAGGTTTAAAGGTAGGGTTGAGGGTTTAAGGTTGAGGTTAAGGTAGAAAGTGAGTTTAAGGTTCGGGTTGCAAAGGGTCCGATAAGATGAAGTGATAAGGTTCGGGATTACAGTTTATGATTTAGGAGGTAGAGGTGTAGGGTTGAGAGAAAGAGGTTTGAGGGTAGAGGTAGAGGGTTTTGAGGGGTTTTAGGGTTTATGGTTTTAGGGTTTATAGTTCAAGGTTTATGTTTTAAAGGTAGAGGGTAGAGGATTTAGGGATTTAGGGGTTTAGGGTTTAAGGGTAGAGGGTTGATGGTAGAGGGTTTAGGCTTTAAGGGTTGAGGGTAGAGCATAGAGGGCAGAGGGGTTTAGGGTTTATGATTTAGGATTTAAGGGTTTAAGGGTAGAGGGCTTAGGGTTTAAGGGTTGAGGGTTGAGGGTAGAGGGTAGATGGTAGATGGTAGATGGTTGACAATAGAGGTTTGATGGTTGAGGGTAAAGGGTAGATGGTAGAGGGTTTAAGGGTTTAGGGTTTAGGGTTTAAAGGTTTAGGGTTTATGGTTCTAAGCGTTGAGGGTTTAGGGTAGAGAGTAGAGGGTTGAGGGTAAAGGGTAGAAGGTAGAGGGTGAAGGGTTGAGAGAGAGAGGGGGGTTGAGGGTTTAAGAGTTTTGGGGTTTAGGGTTGAGGGTAGAGGGTGGAGGGTAGAAGGTAGAGGGTAGAGGGGTTTATAGTTTAGGGTTTAAGGGTAGAGGGTTTAGGGTTTATGGTTTAGGGGTTTAGGGTTTAAGGTTTAAGGTTTAAGGTTTTAAAGGTAGAGGGTTGAGGTTTGAGTGTTTAGGGTTTAAGGGTTGAGGGTAGAGGGTAGAGTTTTCAGGGTTTAGGGTTTAGGGATTAAGGGTTAAGGGTAGAGGTATTAGGGATTAGGGATTACAGTTTAGGGTTTAAGGGTAGAGGGTGTAGGGTTGAGAGAGAGAGGAGGAGGGGTTTGAGGGTAGAGGGTAGAAGGTTTAGTGGTTTAGGGTTTATGTTTTATGGTTTAAAGATAGAGGGTGAAGGGTTTAGGGGTTTATTATTTAAGGGTTTAAGTGTAGAGGGTTGAGGGTTTAGGGTTTAGGGTTTAATTTTTTAATGGTAGAGGGTTGAAGTTTGATGGTAGACAATTGAGGGTAGAGTGTTGATGGTTGATGGTTAAGGGTAGATGGTAGAGGGTTTAAGGGTTTAGGGTTTAGGGTTTATGGTTTAAGCATTGAGGGTTTAGGGTAGAGGGTAGAGGGTTGATGGTTGAGGGTAGAAGGCATAGGGTGAAGGGTTGAGAGAGAAAGGGGGCGTTGAGGTTTTAAGAGTTTTAGAGTTTAGGGTAGAGGGTAGAGGGTAGAGGTTTTAAGGTTTAAGGGTTGAGGGTAGAGGGTAGAGGGTAGAGGTTTTTACAGTTTAGGCTTTAAGGGTTTAAGGGTAGACGGTTGAGGGTTTAGGGTTTAGGGGTTTAGGCTTTAGGGTTTAAGGTTTTAGGGGGGTAGAGGGTTGAGGTTTGAGGGTTTAGGGTTTAAGGGTAGAGGTAGAGGTAGAGGTTTAGGGTTTAGGGTTTAGGGATTAATGGTTAAGGGTAGGGGATTAGGGATTAGTGATTAAAGTTTACAATTTAAGGGTAGAAGTGTAGGGTTGAGAGAGGGAGAGGAGGGTTCTAGGGTGAGGGTAGAGGGTTTAGAGGGTTTTAGGGTTTAGGGTTCAGGGTTTACAGTTTAAAGGTAGAGGGTAGAGGGTTTAGGGGTTTTAGGGTTTAAGGGTTTAATGGTAGGGGTTGAGGGTAGAGGGTTTTAGGTTTAAGGGTTGAGAGTGGGGTTTAGGGTTTAGGGTTTAAGGGTAGAGTGTTGAGGGTTGAGGGTTGAGGTTTTAGGGTTTTAGGTTTAGGGTTGAGGGTTGATGGTAGAAGGTAGAGTTATAAGGGTTTAGGGAGGGTAGTAGGGTAGAGGGTTTAGGGTTTAAGGATTGAGGTTAGAGGGTAGAGGGTAGACGATTGAGGGTAGAGGGTTGATGGTTGAGAGTTAAGGGTAGATGGTAGAGGGTTTAAGGGTTTAGGGTATAGGTTTTAAGGGTTTAGGGTTTAGGGTTTAAGCATTGAGGGTTTAGGGTAGATGGTAGAGGTTTGAGGGTGGAGAGTAGAAGGTAGAAGGTGAAGGGTTTAGAGAGAGAGAGTTGGGGGTTATAGGGTTGAGGGTTTAGGTTTTACGGTTACAGTTTATCGGTATAGGGTAGACAAATCTATTTCACTCTAACCCCTCTTCCATTGTGAGATCTTTCCCCCCACCTTAATTGGATAACTATCTATCCCTCTCATGTCTCTATCGCTCTCAGGTCTTAGTCCCTACCACACTACTAGGACTAATTTCTCTCACTCATATCCCCTCTCCCTCTATCTCAAGTCTCACTCCCTTCCTATTGAGAGAGAGAAAGCATTTCAAAGGACCATATTTGGCGAGCGGAAAATGTGTTTTTACCTTGAAATGGTAAAATAGGAGTTCACCCCATGATTTTGGCCCACATGCTTATGCTTTTGTCTGGTTCAACACTTAATTCGATAGAGAAATGCCTTTTCTATGTAGTTGAATCTTTGTTGTACCAATCTATGCTTGATCCATCACCCTTTTTTGACCAATTCCCATGTGCACAACGCAGATGAAGAAATTTTGAAGTTTCTACATAATTTTACATTATCTCAGGTAATATATTCATTTTTGGTAATATTGAAATGTTTATATTTAGTATGTTTTTTTATTTTTGACAACAATCTAAATTCCTTTAATAATGATCTTATTAATCATAACAATTGGACATAGAATTCAACATTGAATTAGATAAGAGTTGCTTAAAAAAGTTTAATTTTTATGACTTTGAAGAAAAAAATGAAAACCATGACATAATCTAGATTAATTCATGTTTAAACTTATATAAACGAAATCAACTTAACAAAAAAATTCTTATGAATTCTATTTGCATTGCTTATATTAGTCCTTTTCCAGCATGCTTAGATAAACGAATTCAACTTAACACAAGTTTTTTTTTTTTTTTTGACATTTTATAAACCATTCATTTGATGATTTTATTAATCTTCATTCTTGCACATAGAATTGAACATTAAATTCCTTATTACTGATGGTTGTGGGAAAATTTTTATTTTCAACTAATTTGGAAAACCTAAGAGCTTTCATCAATGTTAATGTGAAGTTTCTATTTATTTTTTTGTGCCATAAAGAATTCACCTTCATCATGTGCTTAGATAATTTCAAGTGACTCAAGACATAGTTGGTTTAATGCAAGTTTCCATTCATTCATACCATTTACCATTCTTCCTTGGTAGATTTATGTATGAAAAATGTTGTAGCATATAGACATGTTTGATAATTCCAAACAGCTCACTGCCATCTTTCATAAAATGCTTTGGTGTGTTCAATAAAATGCAATGTAATCAGTGTTATCAATATGTTTCATAAAATGCATTACTTACTTTTGTTCTATGTGTGATTGTGAATATGCAACATTCAACGTCATGCCGAGGAAACGACCAAAGCCTCTAACACCGAAGAACGTGCAGTAAAAAATGCAAGGAGAAGAGAATAAAAAATTGCAGCTCGTGAAGCAAAAGAATTGCAGCCCATACAACCAGAAATTCTTGTGCAATCTAAGAGAGATGTACAATTGGAAAAAAAAGGGCATGAATGGAAAAAGTTTGTGGAAGGACACAAATGGATCCCCAAGTTGGAGGCACATCATCAACCATAGGTGAAGTTCAATGCACATCTCCAGTTGAAGACACACCAACAACAACATGTGGTCTTCCAAGTACATCAGAAATCACATCTACAATTGAAGACACACCATCAAAAACATTGTGTTTCGAAAGTACATCAGCAAACACGCCTCTATTTGAAGTCACTCCACAAACAACATCTCAAGTTGGAGGCACAACATCGTTTACATGTCAATCTCAAGGCATGCCATCAATTGCACCTCTAATTGAAGGTACACGATCTATCCCCGATGTTGTTGAAATGCCTAATGTTGATACAAATTTACATTTGAGAACTCCTCCTATAGTTTTGCATAGAAAACCTAGATTTTTTATTGATATTGATTCCAATGTTTTGAAATGGATTCCTGATAAGATGTCAAAATGTACATGTCAAAGAGCTGCACAAAGGATATGGAGTTTTTTTTTTGAGAAGCTAAGTGAGGGTGGAAGATGCCAACTATTTTTTGAAATGATGAGGCAACTAAAATTTGGGCCCACCATGAAGGCTCCTGGGCTAAGAGTTTCAAATGACTCAAGTGAAAATTCCATTGTAAAGAACTTGACGAGTGCATATGAGAGCATGGGTTCTACCTCACGCATGAAGGATAGTTGTGCCACAAGACGTGTGATGACAACAACACTATTAAGTAGTCAAACAATGAACAAGTTGAACCTTACAAAGACTAGTAAGTATTTTAAAATAAGTAGATCATCTCTAATGAGAGCCAAAGGAAGGCGTGAAAGATTGGAGGAACCAAATAGCAATGAGTTATGGGAATTCTCGGGTAGAGTGCCACAGAAAGATAAAAGAATTTCTCAAGGCTTGAGATCTTTAATAGTAGATTATTGGAAGGATAACACAAGGACCTCTACTAATCAAAGAGATGTTGTAAGAAAAATAATTGGTAGTAAAATCCATGAACCACATCCAAAGCATTATTTGGATATCACTCAAACCCAATTTTTTGCTTACCACTCAAACCCAATTTTTTGCTGACTTTGTACAAACGTTTCTTGAAATTAAAATATGTCAAAGGTATTTTGAAATGCTAAAACCTTTTTATGTCAAAATAAATCACACATTCACTACTTGTTGTTGTAGAGTAAATATTGATTTTTCTAATCATTATGATGTTTATCGATGTATATGTGTAGATATGCATACTGACAATGTTTTGCAGGAATGTAACATAGGGCCTCCACCCAAATCCTCAAGGGAATTCTTATCTTCCCTTTTATGTGAAAGAGAGGATGGTAAAATTTTTTACAACAAGTCATGTTTGGATGGCACATGTCATCATTGTGGTGTCATGCAACATTTTCCAATTTTCCAACACATGGCTAGTACACACACAATTGGAGACAAAATTGTCAAATTTGGAAAATACAAGACAGTGGCCTACATTTTAAAAGATGGGAAAGAAGCAAAGAAGTGTGAATTGGTCAATGATAAGATTCTAGTATATCAGTTTATGGTAATTTTCCATGATCAGGTGGTCTATGAGTATACAAGGCATACACATAGAGCTCAATGGTTGGACTCACAGTTCAAGTTATGCAAGGACACATTTCCACTTCATAGCATCATTTCAGTTGTCGAATTCATGGAAAACTACACACTATAGCCATAGAACGAGGTGCAATCACAATAATACAACTCCACATAGGTTGCTATATTTGTGCATATAGCATTCATTCATACAAATGATAGTACAGAGGATAACAAGAAAGAACTAAGGGAGTATCAGTTTTACATCAATGATGACCGCACACATTCTACTGAGTTTGTTCAAGGTTGCTTTCAAATGTTCTATGTTGATCTAGCTATCAGGGGCATATCATTCAGTCAACATATCATATGGTCAAATAATTGTACATCACAATTCAAGAATGCCAGAATATTTTACTGGTTGACCAGTATGCATAGGATTAGTGGTGTTCAACATATGTGGAACTTCTCAAAGGCTAGGAATGGAAATGGGGAGCATGATGGAGTGGGTACATGTATCAAAATATCCCTTGCACGAGAAGATTTAAAGTAAAAATATAGTGTAAAGTTGACAGATGCAAGATCAATTGTGAAGTAGTGCAATCATGCAATGGGTCTAGGTAGTCAAGGTAATTATTTAGTTCGTAGATTTTTTCATTTAGTAGATGATACTAAAATTCCAAAATATAAGGACTATTGTACAGTAATAGGATAGAGGAAGCTACACTCTTTTAGAAGCTCCAATGTAGGTACATGGACTATCCATACGTAGAAGATGGCATGCTTTTTTTTTGCATGTATACTTTGATCATGGAATGATTGTAAGTCAACAGAGTGGGTTGACGAATTGTCTATAAGAAGTCTAACCCCACTTGACACTTATCAGCTCCCGACGGCTCTACAAATCATGAAGATGCAATCATCCATTGACTTTGATCATGTATCAAACCTTGTAGAACCAAGTAATATATCTTACTTTGAAGTTTTATTTTGATGTTCATTAAATACATCTAACAAGATGAACATATCAATGCTGGGCACATATATGCAGTGATTGCAGATGAAGACAATGAAGAGGGTACAAATTATTACTTGTGTCATTTTATCAAGGCCAAAAATATATTGGAGGCCCCAGTTATAGATGGAGAAAACATAGAATATCCTACAGGTTCGGTGGTTGTTACTAGAACATGGCTTAGAAGGTACCCGACCCAGTTAAGAATGTTGCAGTTTGGTTGTTTGAGGACTTCGACACACATCAGAAGATTCTTCACTACTCAAACCTTGTCATTTCCACCAACATTAATTTTATCAAATATAAGGGAAGACCTGTGAACAATAACTTGTGGAAAGTGTGTGAGTCTGACCATGAGGCAATACTTGACACAATAAAGAGTAGAGTAGACCCAGATGGTTCCCTAGATTGATTGGTAAGTATGCACATTGAATTTGTAAATTCAAGTTATTGATCAATTGAAAAGGTACTTGGTTAGTGGTTGAGATGGAGAGGCCTTTAAAAAGGCATGAATACATCATTTGTAAGGTTGTTGGTTCGGGATTTAAGGTCTTGATAATAAGAAATTCTGAGTTTTCTTTCAATTTTTTGTCATTTTCCTCATTTTGCAGGTTTGTACACGCTATACATAGAAGCCGATGTAAACTATATAATATTTCTTTCTATGTAGGGGTCTATATGAACACTGATTTATATCTATTTTGAAAGTTTAATAAAGTATTGGAAGCCTCCTTTAAGCATTTTCTTGTGAACAACCGGTATACCCTGTTTTGGAGGGTTTTGCGAACAAACATGTGTTAAAGGGCCCTTACACTTTATATAGAAGCTTTAAATCATGTAAGGGGCCCTATAGAGTCTAAATCAGGTGTACGATGCATGGCTAGAGTGTCGGGAGATGAATAAGAGAGATAAACTTGTTCTTCATGAGTGTTTTGTGAAGAAAATGCATGTAAATGAGTGGTTTTTGCTTAGGTTATGATAAAATCTGTATGGGAGGTCTTGATTTTTGAAATTTTGAGCATGTGCAGGGTTATTGGACTATGTTCAAGGTGGTGGGTGATCCCACAATAGTGGTTTACAATTTTTGGCCAAACTAGACACTACAATAAAAAATTTTAACTAAATCGTCACTTTCGGGCACCTATAGCAGCAAAACCGTGAGGAATTTGAAGATGATGTAAACTAGAGTTTCATGAAATTTTTTCTATAGATTCTAAATATATTTTTTCAAAAAATTTGGAATCATATCGCACTTCTTTTTCCATCTCCCTTGAAAACTAGTATTTTTTCAGAAAACAACATTTTTAAAAAGTGACGCTCACCGTATAACACAACTTTTTTTCCATATAGGATACAATCTTAATTCTTTCAAATTTAGATTTGTAACTCTAATATCTAGTGCTTCCACTTGGTTAGATAATTTTTTTATTGAATATTTTTTCTTTAATATAGTTTCGAAGTCAAACCAATTGCAATTGCAACATAGCACAACCATATAACGAGTGACTTTTTCCATATGTATTGAAATTCAATTTTATTTTTTTTGTTGGATCAAGGACTTCAATATCTAGTGCACTCATATTTTTCAAAAAGAAAAATTGATAATCTTCTATTTTTCCACATGTACAGAACATAGAGCTTGATTTTCGGTGAAAAACCTACATTCACAAGAAATAAAAAATAAATTTAATAATCAAATTTAATTTACTTAAAATTATACTTTTTTGGAAGCTTATAATAAGGACTACATAATTACAAAAAATAAATTTTAAATGAATTTATTTGATCCCCCAAATGGTAAATTAAAAGTGGTTTTTTATCAACATTTTGATAGGTGTAAAGGAGACTCCGTTATAGGTATGGTTTAAAACTAGTGGAGTTTTATCCAAAGGAGCTTGGTCTAAGGTGGTTTGATCAAACCCTCTTCAATTGGAATCCTTTAAATGGATCTTTTCAATGGTTAAGTCATTATATTTTCTAAAAATATGTGATTTCAACAAAAATTAGGATCTGCCAAAAAGTGTAAACCACTATTGTGGCAACACCCTAGTTTTAAGGTCTGGGAGGTTGTGGAAGCATCATATCCAATAAACCCTCAAGAAATGTGAATACAATAAGGGTTTTCAAGTTTGGCCTGATTTTATCCATACCAGAGAAATATAATGGTGGATTTGGAGGTTTTTGAGCATTTTAACTGTTGCCCCAAGGTTTCTAAGGGTTTGGAGAAGTTTGAAGGGTACTCTCTTTGAAAGAGGCCTATTTCACTAGGTTTTTCCATGGTATGGGTGTTGGGTCTCCATATTGGTCCAAAGGAGTTGATGTTGGGGCTCACATATGTTTTATAGCCTTGAAATGGGTATCTGCATCCATTTTTTTTTTCCAAGTGTTTTGGAGGGTATTGGAGTTAGAAGTCAAAAACTAGGTTTGCACTACTACAAGGGTTCAAGGGGTGAAAGTGGGAAATCTAAATTCTATTGTTTTTCAGAATTTGAGAGTGATTTATATTGTTCAAATAGTTCAACTTAATCTTGTTAGATGCCTCTTAAAGATAGGTTGTTCAATTGATTGAGTTAAGCCTCTCAAGTCTACATGATATAGTTTAAAGAACTTTGAAGATAAGAAAATGGAGCTCTCAGCCTAGGGTTTGTGAAAATCAATGAGATTGTGGAGTTTTTTCCACTTTTGAGCACATAGGGGTTAGAATACACATGTTTGAGTTGGTGGCATGGTCTAGGAGGTTGTGCAAGTGGGATTTTGAATAAACCCTCTTGGTTTGGCATGAAATTGAGGATTTTATGGTTTGCTATATTGGAAGGGTTAGCCCTGGGAAAAAATTGTGGTTTGAGAGGTTTGAGGGCATAGTAAATGTTTTCCCAAGGTTTCAAGGGTCTTTGAGAAGTTTAAAGATATGTTGCTTTGTAATTGAGGCCTCATCAACCTAATTAGGTCAGTGTAGAAGGGGTGATTTCAGGAGGTTGGTCCAAAAGACTTATTTCTAACTTTGGGATATGTGTTACAAATCTTAAATGGCTGTCTGAAACCATCATATGTTTGTTAGGTGTCTTGGAGAGTACTTGAGTAAAAGGCCAAAAACGGAGTTTGCACTACTACTAGGATTCATGGGTGAAATTGAGAAAAGTTGCTTCTGATTGTTGTCTAACTTGAAAGATTGTTTCAATTACATTAGAAAACCATTTTAATCTTGTTAGATGCCTCTTGAAGGAAATTTTTCAAATTGATTGAGTTTGAGCATCCTAGTCTGTTGAATCCCTTAAGAGGCCACAGTGCAAAATGGCTACAAACTTTAGTATAATTTTACTCAGACACCATTACGCTTAAAAATTTCTCATTAGAGCCTATGGGATCATGTTGTTCCCATCTACAATAACCACTCTCGATTTTCACTATCTCAAAGGAATTTTCTTGTGCCGGCGAGATTTCTCTTGGGGAAAAAGTTGTCAAATGCAAGTAGTGCAAAGTTGCAAAGTGGTGCAACTTTCAATCTACAACTCGTGTGACTAAACTAACTGTTCCAATGCATTCAAGTGGGTATGTTTACACTAGAAAAGGTCCTCTTTCACACCCAAACATGTTGAATCCCTCTGAGCTACATTCAACCAGCTAAATCCCTTGAGAGGCCGAAGTGCAAAATGGCTACAAACTTCAACATGACATTACACGGAAACTGTGAGGCCTAGAAAATTCTTGTTAGAGCCTATGTGATCATGTTGTTCCCATCTACAATAATCTCTCTCAGTATTTTCTATTTCAGAGGTTTTTTCCTGTGGTAGCAAGATTTCTCTTAGGGAAAAAGTTGTCAAATGCAAGTAGTGCAAAGTTGCAAAGTGGTGCAACTTTCGTTTTGCAACTCATGTGACCAAAATAAATATTCCAATGTGTCTAGGTGGGTATGTTTATGCTAGAAATGGTCCTCTTTCACACTCAAACTCACAAAATTCCTCTAAGCTCGTTCAACCAGCTAAATCCCTTAAGAGGCTGAAGTACAAAATGGCTGCAAACTTCAGCATGATGTTACTCAGACACCGTAAGGATTAGAAAATTCTCGTCAGAGCTTATGGAATCATGTTGTGCCCATCTACAATACTCTCTCTCGGTTTTCACTATGTCAAAGTTGTTTTCCTATGGCCGCGAGATTTCTCTTGGGGAAAAAGTTGTCAAAGGCAAGTAGTGCAAAGTTGCAAAGTGGTACAACTTTCATTCTGCAACTTGTGTGACCAAAATAACTATTCCAACATGTTCGAGTGGGTACGTTTACATTAGGCATGGTCCTCTTTTGCACCCAAAAGTGTCGAATCCCTCCGAGCTATGTTCAACTAGTTGAATCCTTTAAGAGCCCAAAATGCAAAATGGCTGCAAACTTTAGTATGATGATACCTGGAAACCATGACACTTATAAACTTCTCATATGAGCCTATGGGATCATTTTTTGCCCATCTACAATAGCCTCTCTCAGTTTTTTCTATCTCGGAGGTGTTTTCTTGTGGTAGCGAGATTTATCTTGGGGAAAATTTTGTCTAATGCAAGTAGTGCAAAGTTGCAAAGTGGTGCAACTTTCATTATGCAACTCGTGTGACCAAAATAACTATTCCAATGCATCCAATTAGGTACATTTACGCTACGCATGGTCCTCTTTTGTACCCAAACGTGTTGAATCCCTCTGAGCTACGTTCAACCAGTTGAATCCCTTAAGAGCTCAAACTGCAAAATGGCTGTAAACTCCAACATGACGTTACTCATATACTATCAGGCTTAGAAACTTCTCATCAGATCCTATGGGATCGTGTTGTTCCCATATACAATAACCTCTCTCTATTTTCACTATCTCAGAGGCATTTTCCTATTGCAGCGAGATTTATCTTGGAGAAAAAGTTGTCAAATGCAAGTAGTGCAAAGTTGCAAAGTGGTGCAAATTTCATTATGCAAATCGTGTGACCAAACTAACTATTCCAACACATATGAGTGAGTATTTTTACACTAGGTATGGTCCTCTTTCACATCCAAATGTGTCGAATCCCTTAAGAGGCCGAAGTGCAAAATGTCTGCAAACTTCATCATGACGTTACTCAGACACCATGAGGCTTAGAAAATTATCATAAAATCCTATGGGATTTTTTTGTGCCCATATACAATAATCTCTCTGATTTTTTTCTATCTCGAAGGAATTTTCCTGTGGTGGTGAGATTTATCTTGGGGAAAAAGTTGTCAAATGCAAGTAGTGCAAAGCTGCAAAGTGGTGCAACTTTCATTATGCAACTCGTGTGACCAAACTAACTATTCCAACACATCCAAGTGGGTATTTTTACACTAGGAATGGTACTCTTTTACACCCAAACACGCTGAATCCCTCTGAGCTATGTTCAACTGGTTGAATCCCTTAAGAGCCCGAAGTGCAAAATGGTTGCAAACTTCAACATGATGTTACTCAGACACCGTGAGGCTTAGAAAATTCTCATTAGAGCCTATGAGATTGTGTTGTGCTCATATACAATAACCTCTCTCGGTTTTTTCTATCTCAAGGGAATTTTCCTATGGCGGTGAGATTTCTCTTGGGGAAAAAGTTGTCAAATGCAAGTAGTGCAAAGTTGCAAAGTGGTGCAACTTTCATTTTGCAACTTATGTGACCAAACTAACTATTTCAATGCATCCAAGTGGGTACATTTACACTAGGCATGGTCCTCTTAAACACCCAAACGTGAAGAATCCCTTAAGAGCCCGAAGTGCAAAATGTATGAAAACTTCAACATGACAATAATCAGACACTGTGATGCTTAGAAATTTCTTGTTTGATCCTATGGGATCATTTTGTACCCATCTACAATAACCTATCTCATTTTTTCCTTAGAAAGAAAATTAACATGTCTAAGTCAAGTCAAGTCAACCCAATCTTGGCAAGGCACAAGCAAAGTCTGCCATGACCATGGTCAAGGAAAATGTCAAAGATGATCTGAAAATTCTACTTGGGAAATAAAAGCTATGTCCAAACTATTGTCAAGTCTTCCCTTGGATTGAATAATTCTTGTCCAAGAAAAAGGTAAAGTCCACCCAACTCAAAGCATACATGGAAAATACAATGTAAAGTCGGCCCAGCTCAAAGCATACGTGGCAAAGACAACTTTAAGTCCACCCCAAGCTGAAAATATGAGATGGAAAACATATCTTGAAGTTCTCCTTAGGCCAAGATCAAAGGGGACATCCAACATGCTAATATGGTGCCTCGTCATCTTCCAACCGATCAAATTGTTCCAAGCTAGCATGTCTAGGTTCAATGAACCTGACACTTTATAATGCAATTTTTTTTTATTGTTGGTTTATATTTAGTAGAACGACAAGTGTCCTCAAATGTAATTTTCTCATTTTTTGAGAGGTAGTTTGGACTGGTCCAATATATCATTTTAATCTTGTTAGATGCCTCTTGAAGGCAAGTTGACACTTTGAGTGGGTTTGGGTCCCCTTTCTTTGCATCACTTGTCTATGCTATTGCTTCTTATTATGCTTTGATAGATTTTTTTCCAAGCATCCATAGGTTTTTTGCAAGCACCTATTTTAGGCTTTTAGCCATATCAACAAGGCAGTAAATTGTTTGATAAAATGCTTTGGTAAAAATATACTAAAATTGTGGTAGCATAGACAAGGCAATGAATTGTTTGAAAAAAATCCTCAAAGAAATGTGGTCTCATGGTGATGGAGTGGCATGAAAATCCATAGCAATTTGCATGTCATGGAATTCCATCACCATGAGACCACATTTCTTTCAACCATTTTTTCATGTAGTTCATTGCCTTGTCTATAGTATTGCTTGCTATTATGCTTTTGATAGATTTTTTCCAAGCATCCATAGCTTGTTCGAAAGCACTTGTCTTTTGATTTTAGCCATAGCAACAAGACAATGAACTGTTTGAAAAAATATTTTGTTAGACATGTATGAAAATTATGGTAACATAGAAAAGGCAATGAACTATTTGATAAAATACGTCAAAGAAATTTGGCCTCATAGAATGCCATGATAACAAAATGCAATTGGTAGCTGCTCCTACTTATTGGTTATGCAATGTGAAGTAATTGCATAACTTCTTAGGTTGAATTTGAACAAACTATATTGTAATTGAAATTTTGTCATCTATCAGCATCTAGTTATTAGTTATGTAGTGTAAAGTAATGCTTTGACTTTGAGAGATGTGCAATAAAATGTAATCAACGATATTAATATAAAATACAAAAAAGTATTTTTTACAAATCATTAGTTAAAATATTTATTTTATTTTCTCTCTATATCTCTATATGCTATGGAAATACCTTTCAATTTCAAAATAAATTGATTTTATCTCTTGTTCTAAAAAAATTTTACATTTTTTTAAATATGATTTTTTCTCGACTTTTTAAAAAACTCTTATAATTTTGGTTTGTCAAAATTTTCACCAATTTTTTTTTTGCTAATATGCATTTGAAGCATGAATAATACATGTGAGTACACACACTATATGTGAAGTATACATGTGAATAAGTGAAGCATACATGCGAATAAGTGAGGTGCAATTAATTGAAGCATTCCAAAGGATACAAACCACCAGGAATGGAGCTTATTTACACAATAAGCTTTAAATGGACCTTATTGAGAAATCGATAGTAATTAATTAAGCATTAGATGTAAAAAAAATCCATTCCTACAACATTAAAGCATATGATTTACACAATACGCATGATAACATCATTCAAGAATGGTAGTAGCAACATAATATTTTTTAATAAAAAATTCATAAGGTATACAATGATATATTGATTTAAAAGTATATAGAATATATCCAAAAATCCATACAGGATTTTTACAAAGGAGCCATATTATGGACATAAAACGTCACGTATATATCGCTTGTACAAAACATATGTTCCAAAATGCCATAGGAATACAAAAAATGACCTTAATATAGACATTTCCCTCTAGGGGAAGGAAATAGATCCTGTGCTCCCTTCGAAATTCAGCTTGATGGAGTGACTATTGGTTCTCTGGTCTTTCAAACACACTCGCTAGTCCTCTCTACACTCTGGATCTTCAACTCATACCATAAAATGTAAATATGTGAATACACAAAAAATTGAATTGTGGAATGGCATATAACAAAATATAATCACTTACCACATACAGATAGTCATCATTCACATTTACATCATTACCACATCCATGATCTAGAGTGACAACCACTTGTAGCAACCATCAAGATAAAAATTAAGCTACACAAAAGTATCGTGAAAATTTTCTATAATAGACGATAAAAGAGCGAATATAATGTCAAATCGACTAATTTGTTGCATACCTCTCTCAATGGATCATAATTGGCTATTGTTGCAGTAAATTCATGGTCCATCATGCCACTAACATCACCAGGGTTGTCTGATGTCAACATTTACAAATGGTAAATGAAAGAGTAAATAGTATGGTGAACTATTAGATGTTAATGGGATGGGATTAGGAAGGAATAAAGGAACAAAAGTGAATTAGGAGAAGATAATGTGACATGATCAAGGAATACAAATGCAACTTTTGTGTTTCTCATCAATTTCTTATATGTGTATAAGCAAAATTATGAAAACTACCTAACATTGTTTTATAACACCATTATTGAATAAAGGCTACTTGAGTGTAAGGTCCTTGAGGAAATGAATCAAGAGGTGTGGAGGTTGAAGGTCCACCAGGAAACTATTTGAAATCCAAAGGATGTTATGAGACAAACATTCAAATATAAAATTCAACTGTTCAAATACAATAATAATATCTTTAATACTAGTTGCATATCTGTGGATTCAATGTCAAGAATGAATAAGGGTCTGTAGGAATGGGGTACATCTCATGAACACTCCAACCCTAAAATTTCATCAAATCAAAATTCTACTAATTTACTTATTCTTAAATTTCAAAATATAATTTAATAAACAACATCAAATGAACTTGTTGAATTTTACCTGATTGTCAATGTCGTATGTATCATTCAGCAAATCATCTATGAAAGCCATCACCTCTACAACTGATGTAGGTTGTGTAGCTACATCCTGAGCACTCTGATAATCGTATGTGCAAACTGCACCACAAGCGCCACAATGGTTGGGTGGAGCTCGGGTCCTACACGTCTCCTCCACACCAAGCTCTACTAGAGGCCTCACACACTGTAAAATGGTTTGGGTGAGAGAGCTAATAGATTCCAGTGTGTCCACCTCTACACTATCCTAAACAATGGAAGGAAGAACCACATGCTCCACCATGGGTCTAGCCAAGGGTCTTAGTGCTAACTGTGGATTATGTCGTGCAATAGGTCTATCATGTGTGGAGACCCCACCTCTACCCTGAAATTCTAAGATGTCAAAATAATTTGGCATCTTATTGAGGATAAAGTCACAATAGATTTTCCTCAAAAAGTATTGTGGTACCTCATGGTTATTGCATGGAGGTTGGTCAAATACCATCCACCATCACTCCCAAAATTTATTTTTAATTAAATCATGGTGGAACCAATGGATGGGGAACCTCCTACATGTATGAGACAAAGGTGCATTGGTTTTTGGGTCTATAAATAGGGCACACAAGTTGGCTTTGCTATTTTTTATTTTTTTAACATCTACATATGACAAACCTCTAGCATAATATTGTCTCATCTCATGCCTCTTATTTTTACCAAAATTTATTTTCTCGCTCATTTCTCCTACATGAGATACAATTGACTTCAATGATTTAGCTATCCCTCTCCTCTAAGGGTGGGTTTCAGCATGCTCGATTAATCTTCCAATTAACTGTTCAATGTCTCTTTAATTGTTTTCAATTTGATTTAGAAAAAAAAATTGTTTTCCTTGAGGATGCCTAAGAATTGATGGAGGGGTTCCAGGTTGTTCTTGAATAAGAGGCTCTTGTTAAGGCGGTGACTATGAATTCTCAAAGTTTCGAGGTGGAGATTCATTCCCCGATAATTAGAAAAAAACTTTCTTATCAGCATTCATTAACCTATTTCAATCAGCATTCTAAATCAAATTTGAAATAAATTGAATAAAAATACATACCTCTTCACAATCTTCAACGTCTTTGACATGTTGGTGGCATCCTCATGAAAGATGACAAGCTAACAGTGCAAATAATGGATGAAATTTGGCGAGCGTGAGTTGCAGACCTCCAATCCTCCAAGCCAAACCATGGGTTGAAGACAAATGAGGATTTGAAACACAATTTGGGATTTTATTTTTTATTTTACATTTGGCGTATGCCAAATGAATCCAATTCATTTGTCTTGTGCCAAATTTGGCGCTCACCAAATTTGGTGTGTGCCAAATGGCCCATTTCGGGCTTTTTTTATGAATTTTTACAATTTGACACCTAAATTGTGTCACAGATTGGTGCACTTACCCTTTTATGTCTTTATTCTTTGAATTATGTTCTCATTACCTTTTTGTTATGTTTTTTTATCTCATCTCTTATTTTTTTCTATATTATTGGCTTTCTTTTCTATTTATTATTTTTATTGTTGTTTCAATGCAATTTTTATTTATTTGTTGCTCTCTCTCTTTTTATTTGATTGTACTTCTTTGTATTAAATTTTACTAGTGCATCTTATTATTTTTTTAATTTTTTTTCTCCTTCTTTAATTATAATTTATTTATTTCTTTCTGCTTGGTTCTTGTGCCTCCTTCTCTCTCCCCCCTTTCTCTCCCCTTTTTAGCCTTTTCTTGGCCTGCAACTATCCATTTTACTCCTTATTCTCTCTTCTATCCTGATGATGGATCACGAAGTTTGATCTAAAACATCGATGCAAAAAATACACACACAATCTAATCCAAAAACACTCAACAACAAAATGTGATAAAGCTGAAATGAAGTGAAATAGACGTGATAAAGAGAATAAGAGAAAGAAAGGAAACACTTACAACCACACAAGTGATAAAACCTCTAGCATGTGAATGTCTTCAAAACCTATGTGTGTAATATTTGGAGAAATTGTTGGGGTTGTATAGGGGTTTTCCTTAGTCAAACCCCCGTTTTGGTGTTTCCACCTCCACAAACAGCCAAATAGATAGAGACCTAAGAGAGAAATGAACAAAGCATGTGGTGAAATCAAAACCCACTTCAGGAGTAGAACCCACACCACCAAGTATGAGTGATAAAAGCAATCCTCGCTCAAGGAGGAGAACCTATGTGATAAAAGAAATCCCTACTCGAGGAGGATAATCTGTATCACAAAGTAAAAATGAAATAGAAAGGAGATATGAAATCCCAAGATGCTCACAATCATGAGATAGGGGAGATGGAGGTAGAAGTAGAGGAATAGAGCTAGAGGTGAAGCTAGAAGCCAAATAGATGGAAGATAACATTTAACGAAGTAAAGAAGCTTCTCGAGCCATTTCAAGGCATCTCCAGACATTACCACCAAAAAAAGTAGGTGACAAGTGGTAAGCATGCTCAGAGGTGGTCTTTTCAATGTTGAAATGTCATAGGATGCTAGCGTGGCACACAGACATGTGCATGGCATGCTCGTGTCTAGACATTTCATGCTACAAAATGACATAAATGGGAAAGGAACAAAGTTCAATGTAAGGTTGACACGCAAGGGTAGCTCCTAAAAAGGGGTGTTGGAGCATCCTAAGAGGGAAAATGGCTGATGCAGGGGCTAAAATGGACCTACACAAGTGCTAAGGGAATGGACACTAAAGTAGATACAAGAATGTATGTGAAATTGCAAGGGGTGCAATTTTACGACTATACATTTTTCCCCCACTTTAACGGGCATATGAATCTACAGTAATATGCATGCTAAAGGAAATCTACTAAACATAAATAACATCATATACCAAAAGGATACTATAGAGGAAGCAGATAACTCTTTGAACCATGGAAGCATTCCCCCAAGCTGAAGACCTAAAAAACAAATGTATTAGACAAGAAAAACTTGCAGCAGACAACAATGTTAGAACATAAAAGCTAAAGTATTTGAGTTAGCAAAGTAGAATTAACCTCAATGTAGAAGGTTGTCTTAGTACTATGCGTTGTCCCCAAATCAAGAAATAACACACAAAATAATTATAAGATGAAGAAAAGAAGGGTATATACTCATGAGGATGAAGAAGATGCAAATATTTGATCTGGTATACATAATTGAGAAGAAAGAGAAAGAAAGAGAAGCTAGAAAGGAATGAGAATTCCAAGAGAAATGACTCCTTAGGTCCTCAGACCCAAGGAGAGTTTGAAAAAAGCACATCAAAGGCCCACATACCAATGATGGACATATCTTGTAGGATGAAAGCTTCTCATATGCACGCAAACCTGCAAGGAGGCAACCCCCAAGATATCTCACATAAATGAATCCTCATGAAGTATGTGCCTTATAGGCTTACAAACTTGCAAGAAGGTATCCGCCAAAGATTTGTCACATGAAGGAAACCCAGATGAAAGCACCTTACAAACCCGAAAACCTACAAGGGAGCGACCTCCAAGACCTCTTGCATGTAGGAAGCTCAAGAGAAGCACCCCACAAACCCATAGACGTGCAGGGAGGTATCCCCCAAGATCTCTCGCATGGAGGAAGCCAAAGGAAGGGGACTTTTTAGAGTTGAAAAGCGGCTTCACAGGCATACTTGTGAAGCGACATGTTTACCCATGGATAGAACATGTCAAAAAGTGGCCACACAAGCAAGTAAGCGGACAATCACACAAACTATGGATAGATTGGAAAGATTTCAAAGGGGTCCCTTGAGAACCCTTCAAAAGAAGAGGGTTCCACTCAAGGGACACACTATTTGAAAAACAAAGTCTAGTTAGGCTACCCCCAAGCTAGACACCATAGAATTTATTTGAGAGAGAATATTTCAAAGGGGGCTCCATTAGGAACCCTTTAAGAGGAAAAGGGGTCCACTCAAGGGATTCTTCATTAGAGAAGAGAGGACTCCTTAAGAAGGACACACACCTCCTGAATAAGTTATCACTACCCCCAACATAGAGGGGAGGAGAACCATGCAAACATACAGGATAGAGGTGAACCTCGATATCACTTGTCATTTGCAAAAGAGGATGGAGCATCAAAAAATAAATGAGTGATGGAACCTGAATCATAAAGTTGTATTTTATCCTTCAAGGCCTTACATTCACTAGTGGAATGGCTAGGCACCTGATGGTATGCATAGAAGGAATGTTTTTCTTTATCATTCTTATGAATTTTTTTACATGTAGGAGAAGGAAGAGTAATCAAGCGAGCTTTTAGAAACCTCAACAAGATATTCTCTTGATCGGATAAGGCATGAGGAGTAGGAAGCAATCATTTCTCTTAAGGAGAAAATTTTGACTGCTCAAAGGAAGAAAGCACAAAGACATAAGACAAAGGAGGATAATTTACACATGGAGAGTATTATTCTGACAATCGGGATTATACTCCTCTACGAGATCACCATCATCCTTCCTAACAACATTGTCAACATTTTCCTTTTTAATAGAGGTGTGATCATCTTCCCCAAAAAGGGGAGAACCAACATTAAGAAAATTACAACTTATGTTCACATTATCCCACGATGCAAGAGAGTAATCTTCTTTGATAGTGGGTTTGGATGATGTTATTGGAAGGTCTAAGTGGATTGGGTTAACTTTATATTCCCTAATGTAGGAATTCGTAAAGTCTAGACAACCCCAATCATCACCAAGACATGCATTCTTTTGAGAAGAAGTAGAAGGAGCAGACTTAAGATTTCTTGCTTTAGAAGGATATTCTTCAGGGACATTTATCTCAAGAGTATCCTTTGTAGTAAGTACTGCTGGAGTAAACATTGAAACATTGGAAGACACTGAAGGGATAAGAGTAGGCACAACTGAAACCTGACCAATAGCTTCCATTTCATATAGGTGCATAGCATTATGGTCAGCATTAACTGTGACTACTTTATTGTTGTAACTGAACTTAATAGATTTATGTGAGGTAGACGAGACCACACCCATAGCATGAATCCATGATCTACTAAGAAGAAGGTTATAAGGTAACTTTTCTAACATAACATATACAAGATTAGGTATGATAATGGGTCCCAACCTCAAAGGCAAGACTATCATGGCTAGGGCTTGCCAACCAACATTATCAAACCCATGAATTTCAACAAAATAAGCATTAAGAGCAAACGAATTAATATTAATCTTAGGAAATAGATAAATGCTACATACATTGAGCATCGAACCAGTGTGTAGGAGAGTACATCTAATGCCAACATTATTAATGTTAACTATAATCATCAGAGGATCTACTTGCTTTTGTACTTTCAGAGGCAGGAGTTCATGTAGATAAAATGTAATATTCAACGAGTCTGAATGAATATACGCCATCAACACATAAACATTCATCGACCTAGTAGAAGAAGGAAAGAGAACATTTTGTAAGGCTTCTTGAAGAAATTCCCATAGTGATATTTTATCTGGAGTAACTTGAAGTTGCTCGACAAGATCATAATCACTAGGTTCTTCAGCTATAGGTTTAGGTTCTTAAGGAAGCATTGGTTTTTTATTCATTTTATTCTCATAAGTATGGGCTACCGCTCTATAAGAGGGATCCATAGGAATATCAAGAAAATTTCCATCAAATGGAACACCATCAATAGAACAAATCCTTTTAGGAGAAGGACTAGTCGGAGTCATGTAAATTACTAGTCTCTTAGGCCTTTGAGGGGTAGCAGAGACATGGATAACACTTAAAAAATTATCATAACTAGTAGAATAATTATTTGAAGACATATTCTGAACATCGATCCAGGGAGGATCAGATGTGGAAGGAGGTTCATACTACACTAATTCAACATCTCTAGAAGAGAGTACATCAGAACAAAGATGAGATTCATCATTCACCAATGAAACATCTCTAGAAGAGAGTGCATTGGAATGAAGATATTCATCATTCACCAATGCATCATCTCTAGAAGAGGGTGAATTGGAATGAAGGGTAGATTCATCATTCATAAATGCATCATCTCTAGGAGAGAGTGCATTGGAATGAATAGAAGGTAGAGTAATATTATGAAAGGTATCAATGATTTCATCTTCTTGCAACAAAATATCCTGAAAAAATAGGACTTTCGTGAGAAGGATCAAAGA
>VDFB02391753.1:0-67615 GCA_007258455.2 Sequoia sempervirens | reverse complement strand
TTCCACTTGTATAGTTGGTGTCAATATTTTCAAATGATTTTCCTTTTTTTTCTCAATGTTCAAATAATTTTCTAGTTCAGGTTCAACATCAATGGTATACACTTTATTTCTATATACATACTACATTTTATGATGAAAGGTAGAAAGCACCCCATACATTGCATGAATCAATGGTCTACCCAAAGGAAGACTATATGAAAGACCATGAGGCATAAAATGGATTGGGGTTTGTAATGTGGCCTTTCCAACTATAATAGGCAAAGTAATCACACCAAGTGGTTGTTTTACTACATTATCAAATCCCCAAATCAATAGGGAATCAGGTTCAATTCTTGATTTATCCATGCCAAGCTTATCCAAAATGGCTACACTACACACATTAAGGGTCGAGGCATTGTCAACTAGGGTTCATTTTATCCCTATCCTATTGAAAATAACTATTATCATGAAATTTTCATTTTGTTTTTGCACTTCTAGTGAAGGTAGCTCATTTTGATGGAAAGTAATGTCTAAGTTGACTAGAGTTATAGCTTTAATTTGGGCTACTACTTCATTTTATTGCAAATTAGGAGGGGTAGGAACTTTTTGTAAAGCATTTTGAAGCATGTGTTGGTAACTAGGTGAGGCTTGAATAAGGTCCCATTAGGATATCTTAGTAGGAGTAATTTTTAGTTCTTCAACAAGATCATACTCCTTTCCACTATGTGATTGAAAAGGAGGAGCACTAGGAAATATAGGTTGGGGTAATGGGAGGGATTTTGGGGGTTGTTTGTCTTGGTTGTGTATTGTTTCTAGTGTTATATGTATCAGCAACAGTATTGTAACTTGGCTGTTGTGACATATTATTCTTAGGTGGTTCGAGGATGAGAAAGGTTTTTTTTTGAGTTTGTGGTTGGTTTGAGGATGGGTAAATTATGAGTTTAGCCTTAGGAGGTGAAATAATTAAATGATCTCTAAGATGTCTAATAATTAGAGGACTTGAGGGAGTTCTAATTTTTATAATTTTACCAAACTTATCCTTATTTTCATGATCTTTTAGTAAAGGGGATTCTAATGTCACTTCATCATCTTCATCTAAGGAAGTCTCATCACTATTGTTTGAAATACATGCATCAACTTCATCATTCTCTTCCACCATGATATCTACCATAGTAGGAGTGCTTTTAGGAGAGGAGTAGACAAGATTTTCATCACATTCTAAGGTTATATTTTGTAAATTAACCTCATCACCAATAGGGGAGGAATTAAGAGAGGAACAACTATCATTGTTCTACTTACCAATGATTAGATCATTTCATTCAAATATATCTCTCCAAATGGTAGGAGCATTAGGAAAGGGAGAAACAATATTTTCATGACTCTCAATATAAGTGTATCTTCTAACATCAAACTATCTTCTTCACAACTAGGAAAGATATTAGGAGAATAACAAATGTGATTATCATGGTTATCTACAATTACATCCTCATGTCCTATAATGTCTTCCTGAGTAGGAGAGGTAGGATTATCATAGCTCTCAATAATTGGATCTCTTAACACCAACATATCTTCTTCACAAATGTGTTTTTCATTGTTGTTCATGATTGTATCATCTTTAACTAAAGTATTATCATGAATAGGGGAGGTGTTGGGAGATGAATGGATTAGGTAGAGTAATGTTAAGGAAATTTTCAATGATATCATCTTATTGTGTCATAATATCTTCCCAAGAGGGAGGAGGAGAGAGACAATCAATAATTTCATGATTCTCAATTATTGTATCTTCTTTCACCAAGGTACCTTTGTCACTAGTAGGAGAGGTATCGAGAGAAGAACAATTTTGGTTTTCATGATTATCTACGCTTGTATCTTCTTGTATCATATAATTCTCACAAATGGGATAGATAGTAGGGTTTGAGTGAGTGATAAGAAAGGTGTTATTAAGGATTGTGTCAATGGTTTGTTTCTCTTACTCTAAGATATTTTCATAACAAGGAAAGATAGTGGAACCTGATGGCTAACATGTTTCTTAATGAGATCATCTCTATGCTCGACATTGAACTCATAAGAGGGGATGTTGTGCTTATAAAATCCATCCTTAACCATTTCAAAATCACATCTCTTAAAAGAAAGCATGGTAACATAAAAAAGTAAGATATACAATGCTAAAAATATAAACAAATTTCCTACATATCTAAATATTTTCACTACTGAAATGAGTTTTTGGAATTATTTTTAAAAGTGACTCGACTAAAAGGATGATTTGACCTAGATACATGAAATAGAAATTCTCAAAACTTTATAGACTAATACAATAGGTTACCAGCAAGCCTAAGAAGTATAGAAAATCACTAGAAAACTTAGAAAAGTTTTTTTTTATAGGCCTCCAAGGACCCATTCATCCAGATGGGCTTATGAGTCCCACTTGGGGTTTTGAAAATTTCATATTGTGAGAAATAGAGAGCACAAAATACCTAGAAATCTAGAAAAAAAGATTTGTATACCTGGACTAAATAACCCAAGTGAGAAAATGAGTCTCAATTAGGGTTTTTAAGTTTGAATCAGCAAATTCTAAGTTGGTTTTAATGTGTCTAGGTTGTATTCTCAATTGACTATTTGTAATTATAGATTTCCAATGAAATTGAATGATGAAAAATGCAAAAACACAACCTATATGCACTTTTCACTAATGCAATATTTAGAAGGCCTAAATGCAATTAAATTGATGTAAATCTAATGCAAAGTTAATGCAATCTAGATCTAGGACTACAAATTTATCCAAATCAAAAATTCAAGGGTCTAAAGGTCGAGTTCACCAAAATGAACACATGGGAAATAGGTTTCCACTTTTTAGGAGATGGAACCTAGACCTATTTTGTGTTTTGGTTCATTAGGAAACCAAGTGACTCAATTGAGGGATGGGACTAGGGGTTTCCTTGTGTGATTAAATGGGGTTTCACCATGAAAACAAACTTTCAAAGGGAAATACGAACACTTATACAAAAAACCCTAGAAACTTGAAGACATGGAATCAGATAGATAAACAGAATGAAACAAAAAGGTACCTGGAGAAGTGGAGAGGGAAAAAGAAGGTCTATAAACCCTGGAAATTGTTGTCTTAGATTGCACCAAGATTGATATGCTAGGTTGGGCGATTTAGTTCCACTCTAGGGTTTTCAAGGCAGTATCTAGGATTCTCTAAGAGTTGGTCAAGATGTATTGAACAAAGATCAGAAATAGTAATGGGACTAATATGTTAGGTTGGGATATTCAGTGCCATTATAGGTTTTACTAAGGATCTTTATAACTCTTTCAAACCTATATCTAACACTGTCGAATGTTTTTGAAAGGCTATATCAAGGACTAAATTTCTAGGTTGGGTGAATGAGTCTCATTCACCTAAATATGTAAAATACACATCACAAGACAAATAAAAATAGTTTTTTGTTAGTGGATGGGGGTTTTCCTCAGTTAGACCCCATTTGAGTAATTAAACTTTGAAATGAATTAGAATAACATGAGGGAATTATGAATGAATAAATTAATGTAACAACTCACCAAACCTTGTTGAATCCTTAGAGTGTAGACCTACAACTTGTATGAATTGGCTTCAATGGATGGAGATCTTGATCATGAAACTTGATATGGCTTTGAATGCTTGAACTTGGATCACAAATGCTACATCAACATGTTAGCTCACAAACACACATGATGCTTGAATCTTGAATGTAGCTCCAAATGCTTGATGATTTTCTCTTGAATGCTCCCGTGAACTCTTGATCTCATAAATTTGCTATAAAGAATTGAACACTTGAAAGCTTAGATCAAACTATATGAAAGAACCTTGCATTTATAATTGTTTATGCCTAATTTTTTGAAATTAAAACACTACAAGTGGACATCGAATGTAGGATAATAAAATCCTACCAATAATTTGATTTAAAATAGGTCTAGGTTTAAACGGGACTCATACGCAAAGTTGGGAATATGAGTCCTAAAGGCTTAAACCCAAGACACAAACTTTGAGAAGTGTCTTATTCAATGTTACATTTAAAATCAGATCCCAAGACTTAGGTGGGACCCATATGCCTAGAAGGGCGTATGAGTCCCAGATCCCTAGATTTGGAACACATAACCAAAAACATTAAATTATGATTTTCTATTTGTTAAATGTTGGATTATCCTTAGAAAAGCTCATTTAATTAGGCTTGTGGATGAAAAATAGGACCAATTAGGGCATAAATAGTCTAGATTTTAATAGGGAGGGCCCAAATAAGTGTGAAAATGTTAAGTGATACATTTTTCTACACTACATTGGATAATTATTAATCCTTTTCTAAGTGGAATCCTTTTAGTTGATCTTATTTTTAGGAGACAAAAAAATTGAAGGATGGAGAAGATGAAGTTTTATGGAGTTATTCATGTTGCTACATTTAATATGATATTGATTTGGAGCTCCTATTAAATAATATATTACAACCCTCATGCATGGTTTTTTCCCTACATTATGTGGTCATGTGCAACATAACATCCATTTCAGGTGTCTATTATTGGTTACCTAATAATATAGAGAAACTTGGGTTTTCATGACTATATGGTTTGATGTGCTTATGTTGGATGTTTGGTTTTATACCTTGGAATTGGAAGGAATTGTTTCATTAGTCTTGAATGCATGTAGGCTATGGATTTGATAATTAGATGATTTGAAAGCTTTTGAAATAGCCTAGACCCTTTATATTATTATGCATGATAGTGGTTGTGGAGTTATCATACAAATGGGAAAAAGGTTCTTAGACATCTTCCTTTGGTTGGTTGTACTCACATGTCTTAGTTTCATATTGGTTGGATTTGAGGGTTTTGTGTATTTTCCATTTAAAATATATGGCTATACATATTCATAGTATTTAATTATGTTGGTTTAACTATTATGGTGTTTTTTTAGAATTGTAGTTCTTCCATATGATAAGTGGATATGGATTTGCATGTTTTTTGCTAAACATGATGATTTTACAAGTTTTACATAGTTAATCAAAAATTGTAGTTTTTTAAATCTACAAATAAACTATTTTTTAAATTATGATTCTTTGAGTTTATGTTTGGATAGAAGATAGTTGTAATTTTTCATGTATTCTTTAACCGTGGTGTGAGGAGGTCTATAGGTTTCTCAGTAAGGAAATTTTGGTATGTATTTTATCATTGGTTATTTGTGGGTTGCGAAGTTGGTATATTTCATATTTTGTAAGTTTTTGGACAACTTGTTTCCTCTGAAGGGCTTGAAATTTTCCTATCTTTTAAAAAAGTGTTGGGTTTGTGTGGATCTAGGAAATCCCATTGTTTCAAATGAAAAATGTTATGATCTATTTTTTTGGATATTTAAAGTTGATTTAGATTTACATGGAGATCTATTTTGTAGGTTTTACTTGTTAATAAAAATATTTGGTTTGTAGATCTATGGAGAGATTATGTTTAGACTAAGATTTTTATGGATTAAAATAATTGTATATTTGTAGGAATGCTTGACTAGTTCCTTGACTATGGTACTTAATTATGGATTTATTTAAAAAATTGGGTTTGTTGGTGATTTGGTGCTTTGGTCTTAAAATCTACATAATGTCCTCTTTCATATCTCAATTTTACATGTTATTGATGTGATAGTGAGTTTATATGTTTCATTTTTTATGGACCTATGAGTTATGTAGTTTGTCGATTAGCTATCAACTAGCTATAGTGGGGTGAATCGGATTTGGACTACCTATATCCACGAGCTTTATTTAATGTCTCGATGCAAATTTATTAGTTGTGCTTGTTTATTGTCATTTGTGCATTGGTATTTTCTTTGAGATGAGATGATGGACTATGAGAGTCCTTGGATAGTCAAAATATGGGACTTGTAGCATGATTTTATCATCTTGTCTTGGAGATCTTGTTTCTACTTATTATTTTGTGTTGTTAGTATCACATAAGTATTTTATCATGTTAGATCAATGGAGGATCTTCATTTAGGAAATGGTTATTATGAACCCATGGAGAGCTTAGTATCAAGATTCATTGAGATCTTTTGCAATGATGTGGATTCATCACTTGGTGATGGATGATCTTCTCAAATAGTTATTGGTGTTTTGGAGGAGCTCTTGGATCCTATTGATGCTTCAAGAGTTCTTTGAAATTTCTTGTCTTATTGCTAGGAGATGGTTATCTTCATATAAATAGATATGTTGACATATTGTTTATCCATGGAGGACTCTTGGAGTCTTTGGACAAGGTGTTAAGTTATATGGCTTGTTCATTTTTTATAGGCGATCCTTGGTTTGGAGGATAGATTATGTATTATTAAATAATATACTTGTTACAAATTATTCCTTTCTTGGAATGATACTATTAAATCATAATTTCAAAATTGATTCCTAATTCTATGGTTGGAGCTTTGATAGTTGTTTGGTTAGTTCTCTTTGTAATGATTACATTTGTCACTTTCATGGAAGCTTCATGAGAGTGATATTACATTTGGAGCTTAGCATTTATTGATCAATTGTTACTACTTGTGGTTACTTGGAGACGTGGGTGAGGAATTTTTTGAGATGGTTACTCTTTGGAGGTTTCAATAGAAATTTTGAGGAGACTTCACTTGGAAATAGACATGAATTCATGATGGACCTATTCACAATATTTTTCTTGGAGTGAGTCATGATGACTTGCATTTCTCAGAGGAGCAATCAAATTTCGTATTCTTGGTCTACTGGGAAGATAATAATCTAAAATGTATAAGCCCATTTTGGTTTTGTATGGATTATTTTTTATGCTATTTCTTCTTATAGAGATGCATCTTAGGATATGATTTCTAGTTCCAAAGGTTTCATATGGGGAGCTCGTTCAACATTTTTATCTCCTTGGGTATATATTTTTTACTTATTAGAAGTTTAGGAGATGATGTTGCATTAATTTCTATTTTGGGAATGGTTTTGAGTTTGGTCTTCCTTATTCATAGAAGCTAATGTATGTGTGGTGATATTATATATGTTATGTTTAATATAATGAGCTTGAATATTTTGGGTGTTGTTGAGGCTTTTAATTTTGGGTTGTGAAGGATATCTTTCTTTGGCACAACCTAGCACTTTGATATGTTGGTAGAAGGACACGACTGGGACATGATTTATAAGTTTTCTCTTTGTTTTATGGATTCTTCCTATATTTTTTTGTTCACATGGTTTAGTGTGGTGGACTTGAGAGATTTATGGTGACATGTTATTAGAGACTATGTAATGGGTTTTCTTTTAATTTATGGATCATTTTGATTGGTATTTGTTACTAAATGGCTAAATTATTAGCCAAACATTAGTATAAGTGTTGATTGGTAGACTTTCTACACCATGATCTTCTTTTAGATTTGATATTACCTATGTTGTGGGAGTTCGAATATGTCATGTTTTTCATTGACAAGTTTTATACAAGGAGATTTTGATTATATTTTATGGGTTGGATATATTTTTGGCATCAATTACACTAATATTTAAATATACGTTTTGAGGTATGGATGATTGGATGGATTCACATTTATTGTGGTTGCTATTTATACTCATGTGGTTATTTAGTTAGATCTTAACAATCATTTTTTATTTTTGTTCAATCTCGTTCTTGGAGGAAGTTTGGACTTTAGAGTTACTTTCTAGTAATGAGTTTGAATTTGGGTATATTGGTGCTTCTATAAATATTTTGAACATGATGGAGTTGTGGCATTAGCACATATCTTTTTTATCACTTGTTTTAATGGTTGTGCTTCTTATATTGGTGCATCTTCACCTTGGCTTGTTCCTTTTCATCCATAGGTGACATATTAGAGGATGACAATTGTTCCTTCTTGTCATGGTGGAAATATTGGATGTTATTTCAACAATCTTGTTGGAGCATGAGAGCATGTTAGATATTCATGTAGTTTCATGGATGGTTATGATGATGTTATTTTATTGTTTGGCTCCTAGAATTTAATTTATCTAATTTTGGTGTGCAAGATATGGATTAGGAAAAGATAAGGATAAAAAAAATCTTGAATATGGATGCCCAAGATAAGGATAAAGTTTTTTTTATATCAATGGGATTACCAAGTTGAGTTAAAGACCATACTTTTTGTGCTTTTACAGATATTAGATTTTAGAAGATTGAGGATTTTCTTTCTGGTATCCATCTTGATGCTTTATAAATATGTGATTTTTCTTGAAGAGTTGTGAGGATAATTTTTCATTTCATGGTTATACTGTCAAATTTCCTCTAGAGAAGAGCATGATGTAAATCTCCATGTTAAGGCTATGAGCCTACAACTATATTGTAACTTGTTTTTTGTAGATTAATATATTAATTTATTTCTTTAGAGTGGGGTTTTTCATTTGAAAGGGTTTCTCCCATGTATATTGGTGTTTCTTTTCTTCTTTTTTTATGTTTCTTCTTTCATGTTCTTAAATTGTTAATTTACACATCATTATGGTACTAAAATTTACTTATATTTGTAAACAAAATTTTCTTTCCTCTAAAGGTTAATGTGATGGGAAATCAACTATGTATGTTTTCTCTTTAATTGAATAGCAGTATGTGCTTGTATTTGTCAAAATTTGATTTAAAAATAAAAGGTACTAAACGTGTATATCGATTCCCAATGGTATTTCTAGGTTCATCTTTCTTTTTTAGAATCTGTGTGTACTTCCATCATCCAACTTTTTATATGAGACTAGTGAGATGACACCTATTCAATCTCCTACATCTTCAAACATCATCAAACTTTAGTTGGATTTTTTTAATATTTTAGTATCATCTTTGTGGGATGACTTCTTACTTGAAATTTGTAGAACTTTTTTTTGAGTCACACATTGCAAATATTTGGGACACTCTTGAGGATATTCACTTAATCTTCAATGATATGTATAGACCACCTATTATGCATTCATATTTTTCCTTGGATTTATTTCTATAGGTATCTTCACAGTTGTTTGGATTTTCTTCAACATTTACCATTTGGATACATGTTTATTCCTATTTTATTGAAAAAGGGAACCTAAATCTAATGTTTAGATCACTAACATAAATAGATTTTCAAAGAACATTACAATACAATTAGAAAGGGAATGAGATTGACTTGCAACCTAAAAGATGAGTCAATTGGCCTTGGATATGATTCTTTAATACCTTAGAAATTTATTAAGATTAATTTGGATTAATTCAATTAATTTAACTAAGAGACTTGATATGAAAATCTAGCTTTTTTGTAGTGACAAAATTGAGAAAATATTTTTTTAGAGAAGATCAGAAAGGGTAGAATACTATACACCTAATATATGATTTTGGGTGTGATTTTTTTGGTCTAAGGTTCAAGGATGCCTTATATTGGCTTCATCTTTCTCTAATCTTACTTCATGTGCATGTAGCTCCATGTGTGTCCTCTAGAATTCTCCTTTGGAACTTTCATCTTTGGATATGAACCTACAAAAATCTAGAAAAGAGAGGATGGGGTGGCTATATAGGAGTTTTCCTTGGTAAAATCCTTATTTTGATATTTCTACCTCTACAAATAGCCAATGGACTAATTGATAAAGTGTGTGCTCTTAACCTTAAGTGTTCCTAAGGTTGTAATAAGCTAAAATACATGAAACCCTACTCAAATGTGTTAGAGAAGGATTCCTAAATGACAACAATGAGATCAACTCAAGAAAAATTCAAATACCCTTGGGAAAATCTATAATATAGTAATACCTCACTTAGGATAGAAAATAAGTTGAAGCTTAGAGATGATAAAACTCTAAAAACAAGTCATTAGATTATAGAAAATGGTCGAAAACAATCTCCAAACAAGTTAGATTTCATTATGTTCTATTTTCATCAAACTCTAATCATTTTTGAAAAATTTATTAAATCTGAAAATATCCTTGAAAAAATATAAATTTGAATGTATTTTGGTAGAGTATAATTTTCTTAATATTCTTCTCGATTTTTGAAATAATAATTGATGTTTATATGGTAGAGTATCATAAAAGAGGATACACAAAAGGATATTGTAGAGGATGGAGATCATTCACCAACTAAGAGAATGAAGCCCCTAGTATAGTAGTCTGCAAAATCAAATCATTATAAATTCAAAAAACATCATATACATGCAAATAAATGTGTTAGTCCAAAACTTATAAAGATAATAAAATTCAACAATAAATGTATGCCCCCTAATTCCACTTAATTTTTGGATGTGGAATCAACATTGCAATCTAGTCACAACAAAATATTTAGATTTTTAATGAACATTCTTGTGATAGGGTCATGAGGTCATAATATTGAGTATCAATATGAATATAACATAAAGGGAATGAAACCATGATCCTAATGCAATAGATGACATCAAAATTGGATTTCACTAGCTAAAGTTATGTTGATTTCAATAGAGTATGGTATGATTTTTTATTATATGTAGCAACAAATTTACCTTTTTGGCATGTTCAATTTCATATTTTTAGTTTTGAGAGTTGAGAGAGCTACCATCGTTAATCCTAGGAGCAAGGATGCCACAACACTACACTCATGTAAGATGGATTCAACTAGAGAAAATATGGAAGTTGAGGACCAAAATGTAATCATCACATAGCATAACAATATACCTCTAGTGGTAAAAGTATGCTAGGTCTACAAATCTAGAGTTGTCATGCTAGCTACTCGATCATCACAAGGAGTCACTAGAAATGTGTCACCTTGGAAATAACTCTTTTTTTAATTTAATAATTTAATAATGGATGTTATGTCTCAAGAATTCAAACAATTTTTTTATCTTTCAGTTATTCCAAGAAATATTTGCACTTGAAATTATATTTAATGCAATGTTATTAAAAACACTCTTAATAATTTTTTGGAGAAATATAATTGAAACCAAAAAAGTGTGCATTTTTTTATAAAATTATATGGATCATTTAATGAATGGGATTTATCATAATCTATGAATTTTTATTGATTTCTTAGATTGTTTCTTTTTTATGTAAATAAAAGAAAATATTTCTCAATTGCTAGATCCATTTTAGTTTTAGTATTATCTCCATTCAAAAAAAATAAAAAAATAGTTCATATTTCTATAGATGAGGGGGACTAACTACTTTAGACCCTAGGTCATGGGAAGGCCCTGAACAATAGGCTGCCTTGATCTACCTCAAGCTAGATGGATGAATTGGAAAAGGTTTAAGGTTTAAGGGATGAAAAGGAAGGACTATTGGTCTATCACTATCCTTCTACTAACTTGAAAGTCTTAGGGGGTCAAAAAAGTAAAATCCTTAGGTTTAGTTTGCAACTTAAGCAGCTCACTACCAAAGGATGGTAGTGCAAGACACAAACTCTAGTGTGGTGCGATGGTGTCTCAATGGAGCACTAGAGTCCATAAAGACAAAAAGAGTAAAGTGCAAACATAAATGCTTTGGAATTAACCAAAAAATAAACCAAAAAATTGACCAAAAAGGAGTTATGCTATGAAAAAGATAGAAAATGAAGAAATAACAATGCAACAAGAAAAATACTTTAACAATACTAAGCTAGAGTTTGACAAGAAAAAGGTGGTAGAAATGGACCTTCAAACTCGCAAGTTGATGTCTTCAAGAACTTCACTTGATGTACAACCTACACGCAAAAGAATGAGAAAATGTTATGGTTGTGTTTAGAGGACTATGTCAGTCAATCCTCCACTTTTGGTGTTTCCACCTCATGGACAACCAAATAGCAACGATTGAAGAAATTTGATAAAGGAGAGTACATAGTGTAGTGTAGAAAATTGTACTCTCTTGAAGATGGTACAATTTCACACTTAATTTAGACCTATTTTAGTACACATTTGTATTAAATACCCTTTAAACCATCATTAATAGGCCCCTAAGACCCTTTATTTCAGATCTCAAGGCTTATTTTAACTAAAATACCAACAAAATCAACAAAAGCATTAAATTTTCTAACAACCCATCATTGGTCCACCCCAAAAAATAGAGTGGGACTCATATGCCACCTTGGGTGTATGAGTCCCCCTAGGTGGGACCCATATGCCACAAGTGGTGTATGAGTCTTGTGTTGTCCATTTTTAGGGTTTAAGCAGAAAAATCAAGCTTTTAATTCAAAATTTTGGTTGATGTCAACTTTTGAGATCTAGTAAATGGTAGATTAGGTGTAGTGCCTATATAAACAAGCTTTCAAGTCATTATTTTCATCTGCAAGATAAATTTCAAAATCTAAGCATTCACAAGCACTCAAGCATTCTTTAACAAGAGCATTCAAGAGCAAGTAGCAAGAAAATTTGAAGTGTTCAAGTAGCATTTGTGTATTTTTGTAGGTCTTCAAGCTCACTTTCATTCAAGATCTATCATTGTCAAGGATTGATTATTGCTTCCTACGGTGAATCATGATGGATTCTAGGTTGGGTAGATGCAACTAGGAATCAAACCAAGCCTAATAACTTGTTTCCTAAGTGATTCCATCCTCCATTATCACTCTACTTTCATCCTAAAGGAAGGTACATGCATCATTATGGCTTATTAGGGTGATTAGAAATCTCCCAAAGTGATTCATCATCTTCATGCTTCATTCATGCATCTCGTTCTAGCACATTAGAATAGAGTTGCATTGCATTTCAGATTTCCTAATCTTAGATGCACTTAAGATTAGGGTTTGTATTCACATTTACTTTCAAGATCCATTATTTCTATCTATGGACACCGAAAAATTAACCCATCTACTTTTTCTATCTTGTTTGGGCCCTCATGATTTTTGGCTTAATATTGCCTTGAATTAATTTTTTAATGTGGATCACACATTCACATTAGGTCTTGGGCCCTTGCAAACTAAATAAAATAAATTTATCGATGTCTTGTAAATGTGTTGTAAAGTGTTGTAAATGACTTTCACACTTTTCTAGACTTTTTAGCATTTAAGTATAATGGACCTAATTTTCCCCCAATTCAATGTTATAAAAATGTATTCTCGCATTAATCTATAAGGCTTGTAAATTAAACTTAGTTTTAATCTAGTGTTGTAATGTGTTTTTCATATTCTGATTGGATGTTGTGCCTTTCTAGGCTATGTGGACCTCATTTTAGTGTTGTAAAGTCTATTTAATCACACTTTCACATTGAGCTTTGTATCCCTAGCCCTAATTATCCTTTGCATCATCATTAATAGGCCCCTATGGCCCCATTTTGAGCATCCCAAGGCTTATTTTGATCAAAGATCCAACAAAATCAACATATAAACCTGATTCTTCACTCCTCAATATCCTAGCTGGCAAAAGAGCCCCTGTGGGACCCATTCACCACTTTGGGTCAATGAGTCCCATCCAAGTGGGACTAAGTGACCCAGAATGGAAAATTAGTCCCATTTGGGCTATTTTTGAGGTTTGAGCAAGAAAAATTAGGTTTTAAATTTATTTTCCTCCATGTCAGCCTTGGGGATCAAATTAATGAGCATTTTAGATGGATTTCCTATATAAAAAGCTTATAAACCCTAATTCATAGTTAATTCATTATTCATTCATCATTCATTATCCATATCAAGTGAAGCAAGCTAGGATTTTAGCATTTTAAGCCACCAAGATAGCTTTCTAAGGCATTTGTAAGAGAGAGGGACCACCACGTGCAAGGCCCCAGGTCATGGAGGGCCAATATGTGGAAGGCTACCTTAACTTACCTCAACTTAACAAGGTGTTAGGATAGGTGGGATGAGAATGATGAGGACTATGAGGTCCTTCAACTACTCTATAGACCTGAGATGCAAGATGGGGCTAGGCGAGCCGATTTTCAGGATCAACACTATGCCTCAAGAAGCTCTCTACTCGACAACAAAAGCACGGTCCTTGGATGACAACACAATGTGCTGGAATATGTAAAGTGTGTTGGCATTCGTACAACCAGACAACAACAAAGACAAGGTCAAACCCAAGAAAATGACTAATGGTCTAGCTAACTACAACTAAAGGGCCAAAATAACATGATTAAGTAAAGAAATTACTCTCTAATGTGATAAATAAAAAATGTAAGGGTAAAGGTGGAAAGAGGGATCTCACAAAGAAACTCGTTTGCTAGCTATCTCCTTGAAAGCACGTTCACCTACAAACAAAGAAGAGAGAAAATTTTGGGTGGCTATATAGGGGTCTGCCTCAGTCAAACCCCTGTTTAGGTGTTTCCACCTCTACGAACAACCAAGAAAGCGAGTAGGAAGTAAAATAATGAAGAGCACTAAAAACACTACAAAACAAGTGTGCTAACTCAACCAAGTGATAGAGAAGAGGAGAGGGGAGCTTAAAACCTCCACCAAGAGCACTCAAGGCTGATTGGGGGAGAAAGTGAGAGTACTCAAGCCTCTGTTGCAATGGTGTGGTCCCAAACTTGCTCTACCAAAGTGGTGGAGTGATATATTTTTTCTATGGAGTTCTTGAAATGTTGCTTGAAGTGTTGGATTGAATTCTTGAAGATAAAGTTGAGTGCTAGAAGGATTGTAGAAGCTTTCAATGAAGGAATGAAGAGATAATTTGAAGGAATAAGGAATAAATTGGCCATATTTGAGTCGTTCAATCGAAGGAGGCATTACAACTTGACTCCTAATGAGAAGTGTAATGCCTCTATAGGTTCAGCCGTAGGAATCTACCAGGGACATAATCGTGCCATGTGAATGTCTACACACCGGGTGGGAATCCCTGATAGAAATGCCTCCACTGATGCTCAAAACAAGAACCAAGTGGGATGCAAGTAGTGGGCTTAGTTGTAATTAAGCCTGTGAACTTGGTTTTCTAAGGTGGATAAAGGAAAGAAGGGGATTTTCACATGGGGTGCAAATTCACTCTTATATATTTTTCCCCAACTTTAGCAAGCACAAGTACTGATGAAAAGTAGATCAAGAAAGAGTAAGGTTAGAAATGTATACCTAAACCATTAAGGAAGCAAACCATGATCTACTGAACCTAAAGGTATAGGGAAAGTGGAGGACTCCATAGCTTCTTAGAATTATGGAGTTGAAGAAAGAAAGTTTCTTACAGGTCCATGGACCTACAAGGAGGAAACCCCCAAGATCTCTCGCATAAAGGAATGCCTATAAACTAAGAACCTTACAGGCCCATAAATCTACAAAGAAGGTGTCCCCACAAAAACTCTAGCATGGAGGAAACCTAAAGGAAGAAGAATTCATAGAGTCAGGAAGCAACCACATAGGCTAGTAAGCAAACAATTGTGCACATCATCGATGATTTGGAAAAATTTCAAAGGGATCGCTCATGAACCCTTCAAAAGGGGAGGGGTCTGTTGGAAGCACAAGGGAAGACAACTGAGAGGGGGGGTGAATCAGTTGTCCCAAAAAATTAAAAATTGTTAACTTTATCAAGCTTAGTCTCATATCTGATTATTAACCATGAAATCATAAATCATCAACACATCATAAACACACATAACACCATGATTTTTTATGTGTAAACCCTGTTAGGGGGAAAACCACGATGGAGGTTAGTCCACAAGATTATACCCTGTTAAAAGAAATATGAATGGGGAATGCACATGCATTTAGGCGCATTGCGTAGATCTCACTGCTCAATTACAACAAGGCTTACTGCCCAAAGGGAGACATGTTGTCTTACAAAAATATTTAGATTACATCTGCAAGGATTCGAACTGATAATTTTTAATAGCATTTGCTAGTGCCTGATCACAATTCTAGTTAAGTACATGAACACTTTCACTCTTCTTCACTATTCTTCACACTCTACTTTTCCTTCAAATGATTTAGAACATTATTCATGTACAAACACATTTTACATCCACTAGAATACTTAAATTTGAATAAACAATTTCTTATATATATCCACAACAATAAATTTCATCCCTACATGTCGGCTTTAATGAAAATAATAAAATGAATATAAATTGTCATCCCAAAACTATAACAATTATTAATGTGAATCAACCAAGCTTGGCGACAACTTAGTGAAAACCCAAAATAACATCTTCAAACATGAGCCACCTTCAAAAATTATTCCTGGAAGATCCACAACATGCTACAAATACCTTGTCGGCCAAGAACATGAAAAACATGAACATGCAAGAGAAAATATCAGATCACGAGCACAACGATCAATGTGGACATGCAACACAAATAGAGCACAATCTAGAAACATCCACAACCATAATTAATCACAAGAGAAGCATCCACAACAATTGAACTGATTGAAATCACATCACCTTCATTCAGGAACACAAACTGAAGTAACAAAAAGACTATTAGAATAAAAATCTTCATAACTCAATCAAATATTCACACGGATCTCTAAAATTCAATGTAGTTAAACTAGATATACTTGAAAAGAAAGCCTTTAGTCCACAAGCTTTGATCATCAATGTACTAAACTCACTGACAACCTGCAACTCATTTCATTACAATTTTCTCAATATCTTTGACATATACAACTTCTAATTCATTAATTCTAATAGTGTTGACATCAATGACAAGCACATATTAGCAAAACAACCACAACATCAAACAATCTCCCCCTTTGGCATTGATGGAAACACATGATGTGAAAAACAACATCAACACAACTATCTCCAACACTTACTCCCCCTTAGGTTCTGACTCTTTTCTCCTCACAAGGTTCTTCTCCCCAAAAATATTTTCACATTACTCTTATCCCCATTTTAAATCAATGAAAAATATCTCTAAGCTTTGAACCACATATCCGAACATCTGAATCATCTAACTACTCCCCCTTTGTAGCAACCACCACAACATCAATCCAGATCAAAATATGACTATGAAAATCATGGATTGATGCAATGCAATGCATCTTAGTTCTGATTAGGAGGGGTAATAACCCCTAAATTCCTTTTGAGATACTCAAAAGTATCCTTACGAAATATCTTTGTAAAGATATCTATAATCTACTCCTTAGTACTTGCACATACTCCAATCTAACTTCTTTTTCACTCACCTTCTCTCTCAAAAAGTGAAACTTGATAGATATATGCTTGGTCTTTGAATGCAACATGGGATTCTTAGAAATGTTAATAGTACTGAATTATCAAAGAAGGGTATGTGCAAGATCATTATGGGCCAAAAAGTGGCAATATGATGGGTATTTGTAGGGTATGTGGCTAACGACTTTTTTTTACCCAAAATTGATGAAATGAAAAGGGTTTTTAAAGAAGATTCTCAGCTTTCCACCAATATAAATTATGCTTCATTTTGAATTTAATCAATTATTATTATTTATTTTCTATTTGAATTACAACTAAAATCCTAATTGATAGGCTGATAGAAAAACATCTACAAATTTCAAATGGTGTCACAATTTTTGAATCCAAAACTTGCATCACATTCTATGCTTTGCATAATATAGGATTAAAAAAATAAAAATAGAATTTCATGAATTTTCGACCAAGTTAAAGTGGTCAGACATACGAGTTTTATATTTTTAAAAAGTTGTAATAAAAAATTCATAATTAATTATTTACTTGGAAAAAAATTACAAAAAAATATCCATCACATCCATACATGAGTCCTCTACTTATGTCTAAAATATTATAAAAAATATTATCATTTTATTGTAGTTAGGTGGTCGACACCTACTTTATTTTTTCCCTAAAATTTAAGTACTATTGCATTGAAATTTCAAAATTTCACCAAATAGATTTTATTTTTTAAATAAACCTAGTATTTTAGAAACTACATTCAATTTTCTACAGATTCTATTCTTACATATTTTTGAAATAAGATAGATAACTTATTCAAATTTTTACATCAAGTTGCCTAACTCTGATTTTTTGAATTTTTTACCACTTAAGGACCTATTTTTTCCATGATGACCCTGCACATACCCAAAATATAGCTATAGTATCATCATACAAAAATATGATATCCTTTAACATCTACTTCATCCACAATACTTGAGTATAATTGTTAGCAGCAACAATGTATTCGGCTTCTTTCCCAAGAAAAATATAGCATCACTAGTATTTTTTCTATCATTCACATCACCAGCCCAATCAACATTAGTAAAGGAACTCGAAGTAAGATCATCATCTTTAGGATACCACAGGCCAAAATCAGTTGTTGCCTTCAAGTATCTAAAAATTCTCTTCACAACAACCACATGAGATTCTTTAGGATTAGCTTGAAATATTGCAACAATACATACAAAGTTCATGATATTCGGCCTAGTTTGAGTTAAATACAACAATACACCAATCATTGATCTGTATCTAGTCTGATTTTCCTACAGAGAATCATCATTTGTTTTCAACTTACATTTGGTCACCATGGGTGTACTAACTGGCTTTGAATCTTCCATACTAAATTTCTTCAACAATTCTTTCACATACTTGGACTGAGATATAAAGATACCTTTGTCTAACTGTGTAATTTGCAATCCCAAAAATAATTTCATCTCTCCAATCATTGACATCTCAAACTCACTCTACATCTCCTTAGCAAAATTCATGCACAAACTATCATCTCCTCCAAAAATGATATCATCAACAAAAACTTCCACAATCAAACCTTTATCAAAACAACAAATACTTATCCAATCTGACATACCAAGCTCTCGAGGCTTGCTTAAGTCCATATAGTGCTTTCTTCAACTAAAAAACCATATCTCCTTGATCATTCAACTAAAATCCATCTGGTTGCTTAACATACACCTCTTCTTCCAGCTCATCATTTAGAAAAGTTGACTTGACATCCATTTGATAAACCTTGTAGTCTTTGTAAGTAGGATAAGCAAGAAACAATCTCATAGCTTCAATTCTAGCAATAGGGGAAATTTTCTCTTCAAAACCAATTCCTTCCATCTATGAATATCCCTTACACACCAATCTTTCTTTGTTTCTAACCACCTCACCTTGCTCATTCAGTTTGTTTCTAAAGACTCATTTAGTTCCAATGACATTTTTATCCTTAGGTCTAGGAACAAGAATCCATGTATCATTCTTCTCAATTTGTTGTAGCTCTTCTTTCATTGCTTCAATCCAATGTTCATCTTTACATGCTTCATTCACATTAGCAGGCTCAATCTTTGAAATCAAACAGTATTCTTCTATGATCTTTCTCCTAGTCAAGACACCTTTGTTCTTATCACCAATAATTTGATCTTCTAAATGATTTAATCTTACATAACTCAGAGTCTTAGGACATTCTTGAATTTTGGGGTCTTCTGATATTTCTTCTTCTCTTTCACTATTTTCTCCTTCCTCTTGATCTTCTTGATTCAACGAAATGATTTGAACTTGATTTGAAGTCTAAACTTGCTTTCCTTTGTTTGTACTACCATTCTGATTATCAAAATCATACCCACAGGTTCTGGATGGTTTAGCTATGTCTTCATCAACCTTGAAATTTTCACTTTCAACCATTTTCTTCAATCTCTTATTGTAGCACCAGTAGGCCTTTCTTTTAGTAGAGTAACCTAAAAAGATTCTTTCATCACTTGTAGCATAAAAAATTCCTATATCTTCACCTCTTCTGATATAACATTTACTCCCAAGGATTTTGAAATATTTAATAGTGGGCTTATGACCATTCCATAGCTCAAAAGGGGTCTTACTAGTATCACCTTTGATTTGTACCTAGTTGAGGATGTAAACAAAAATACTCACAATTTCTCTCTAGTAGATATGAGGAACATTTCCTTCCAGCATCATAGTTCTAGAAGCATCTCAAACTTTCTTGTTCTTCCTTTCAACGACTCCATTTTTTTGAAGGGTATGCGAGGCAGATAATTGTCTCTTTATTCCATGCACTTCACAAAAAGAATTAAACTCACTAGAAGTGAATTCACCACCTCTATCTGATCTCATACATTTAATCTTTAGACCAGTCTCTATCTCAACCATAGCATTAAAGATATTGAACTTCTCCAAAGCTTCAAATTTATCCTTTAAGAAAGTATCCCACATCATTCTTGAATAATCATCAAAAGGAAACATGAAATACCTGTAACCTTGTAAACTTCTATCTCTAGAAGGACCACACAAATCAGTATGCACAAGCTCCAATAATTCAAATGAATTATGTTGTTTGCTTCTAAATTAAATTCTAGTTTGCTTCCCCAACTGACATTCCTTGCATATGGCATTAGTAGGCTTTACTAACTTAGGAAGATCTCTCACAACCTTAGTAGAACTTATCTTGACAATATTATCAAAATTAACATGACACATTCTTTAATGCCACAACCAACTTTCATCAACTTCCCTTATCCACACCTAAAAAGGGGAATGAAGGAAGAGGAATCTGATTTCGCAAAGTTCACACTCTAAAAAATACAAAAAAAAAGTGAAAAAGTCAAAAAAATACAAAAAACAATATAATATGAAAAAGGTGCAATAAAATCTCATGTACATATCTTGGAAAATTTGGTCGTGTCTCACCCTAGCTTGGGGGAAAAATCTAGAACTCACTGGGGGCAATAAAATTTGAGCTTAATCAAATGGACAAACAATAGTATGACAAACACAACAAACACAATGATCATAGGAAGATACAACATTGAACATACAAGAAACATCAAAACCATTCCATCAACCATCTGTATCAAACATTGAAATCAGTATCAATATGGATGATCTAATCTAAATAATGGTTGAAATACTCTAAGAAAAAGTTAAATTGATGTACTTTGATCTTTGTTATCATTTCTTTGGAGCAACTCGATGATGTATTGAACTAGAGAAGCTAGGAAGGAGAATGATATTTTCTCCATCTGTTGTCTATGAGCTAATCATTATTATTATGTGAATTTTCACGAGACATGCTCTACAAAGTATCATTGATGACATTCAGAATTCACATAGGAAAATGATTGATTCTTGTCTATTTACACCAGAAATGCTCAGGTCGTCTTAATTTAATTATACCTAGATGCTTGTGTTCACTTGCAATATCAAAAATCATGAAAGTAGTACTTAGGTCGTCATTGGTCTAACATATACCATTGATTCTTGTACTCACTTTCAACATTTTAAAAGCTCAATGATGATAAAAAGCACAATACATGTACTGTTAAGATGCCAATATTTGCATGTAGTTTTGCATGATTAAATTAGATAGCATTTATGATTAGTTTTTCATTTGCAAAGTATTTTGTGCCAAAGAAGGGTAACCAATTCCTAATAATATTAACTTTCCTTATTAATGGATTAAGTATAGTTGACATTAACAAAAACATCATCATTATCATATAGCTGCATAATTTTCTATTGCATTATTATACATTTTATCATTCATACATTGGATCAAATCATTTGCATTAATCATGTCATATTCCATCACATCATCTAAATTGCATAGAGAAAATAAAAAACAAATCAACTACAAATTTCATTTTCATTAATAAAATTATCATATCATACATCACACATTAGAAATATCATCATATAAATAATTCATTCATCCATTTATTATATCATATCTATGCATTTAAAATACCAAAAAAAAAATGCATCATATTTCATTATCATTATATCATATATCATTAATAACAAGACATCCAAAATCATGCATATAGTTACATTACCATATAATTTACATATATATATTTTCATACAACACACTTCATCATTATTCACATAATCACATTTTAACATCATAAATCATCACGTGTTATCATGTTTCATCATTTTCATCCATATCATATCAAAAAAAAAACCATCATATAGAATACCACATAGCATAAACACATAGAAATAAAATGCATCCATCATCATAAACACATATCGACATCATATAGATCAATAGTCCACTGCATATCATATAAAACTTAAAATAATAATGTCAAGTGTACAATGATATCCAAACATAGAGAGATACATCAAAAAAGTGGAAGAAATTACAAAATCTCTAACTAAAAAAGTGTATACATCAAGTATCAGTACATCTTCAAGTTTCAGTACATTAATCAATCCTATATTGGGGCATATCAATCAAAGATTATAAACCACATCGATTGATGATATCTATATTGGCCTGTACCAGATGCAAAATCATGTCCCACGTCTTTAGGAAGAACTCTAAAATCATCCTATGATCATAACATGTCACAAATCAACAATATTATCAATCAATCAGCCTATCAATCTAATCGGCTCTGGTGATACTTTGATCAAATCCCGTGAGTGACTATCATTGAACCTCACCTATCATGAGGTAAAACATCAATCTATTATTGATCCTCTCCTAGCATGAGTTCAATCAAACATCAATCTATCATTGAACCTCCCCTATCATGAGGTCAAACATCAATCTATTATTGATCCTCGCCTATCATGAGGTCAATCATCAATCTATCATTGATCCTCGCCTATCATGAGATCAATCATCAATCTATCATTGACTTCACCTATCATGAGGTCAATCAATCAATCAATCATTGAATCTCACCTATCATGAGATCAATAATCTTCTAATCTATCAGGATCATCAATCAATATCAAATCAAAGGCTGACATGATCAAAAATCATCAAACACAAGGAGGAAAAGCAGGGCAACATTTAATAATCTGGAAGAATTAGTATTCTTTAATGGGAGATAAAGTATTTCACCACCAAATCATCATCAAATCATTAAAAAATCATTAAAAAAAATCAAAATCCGAAAAATTCAAAAAATTCATTAATTTATCTCCCGAGGGGGCATATATTCATCATCACCTAAAAATCAACATTTGGGGCACACTGAAATCTTTTCGTCGATACTAGCAACAACAACAAAATTTTCTTTGATTTAATGCATAAACACATCCCTTCAAAGAGGGACAAAATGTATACACCTAAAAATGATCTGGATAATCTAATTAATTAAATATGACTTATTTGATTAATTAAACTTAATTCCATCTACTATTAAATAAATAGAAATATTTATTTATATAGTTCACATTTAATTCTTCTAATTCTTTTATCATTCCATCTTAATTAAATAAACAAATTTAATACTTTGTTTTATTTAATTATTAGATTCTTCTATTTTAAATCACATCATTCTATCTTAATTAAATAAATAGGTTCACATACTTTGTTTTATTTAATTATTCATTTTTTCCATATTTAATTTAATAAATAGATTTCTATAGTTTGTTTTATTAAACTCAATATCTTATTTCTTCCTAAATTTTAATAAATCCAAAATATTCAAATTCTACAACTCATCATATCTCACCAATAAAATTAGATATTCTATGTCTAATTAATTCAACTAGCATTCACAGGAAAGCTATGGAAACAAACTTGTAGGTAATCATCTTCAATCTCTTTCCTTTGATTCTTCCTATCATCTGGCTTGATGTTTTCATGGGGAGAAACCATTCCCATGATCAGCTCAAGGTTCTCCATCTCTCACCATTCAATCCTCTAGATCAAATCCAAGCCTTTGTTTTGCTACCCCTTCAAAAAATTATTGTCGTAAATCTATAAATATAGCCTTCTTCTATAGGAAAAGGATCCCCGAATCTGAACTTTGTGCAATCTTACTTTGCAAAAATAGCAATCAAGAAATCAAGCATTTAGCTATAGCACCATGGCATTATCATTTAGTAATCAAAATCATGGTTGCATCACAGTTTTACTATAGCTTCTTTCATCATAATTTCATGTCAATTTAGTTTGTAGTAGATTCCTTTTGTCATTTAGATAGATCATCATATAGGATTACATCATTGCATTCAACAACATCTCATTCTCTAGATTGGCATTTTTAACAGTCACAATGCTTACCAAATTTGAGAGCCTAGTGACTTGATAAATCTTTAGAGATAGCGAACAATATGTCGCTTTCAATAGATTCTTGCTTTAAACTAGTTTAATTTGTTGATTTTTTGATATAATGTCTTAGTAAGAAGTGTTATTTTACTCATTACTTATTCCACACTTACAATACCCTATTAAAAGAAATATGAATGAGGAATGCGCGTGTATTTAGGTGCACTTCCTAAAGCTCACTACTCAATTACAACAAGGCTTATAGCCCAAAGGAAGACACACTATCTTACAGAAAGATTCAGATTACATCTATAGGGATTTGAACTGATAAAATAGCTTCCTTTAATGCCTGATCATAGTTCTGGTTAAGCACATGAACACTTTCACTTTTCTTCACTCTTCTTCACACTTTTCTCTACCTTCAAATGATTTAGAACATTATTCACACACACACATTTAGAATCCACTGACATACTTCAACTTGAATAAACAATCACTTATATATATATTCAAAACAAGAAATTTTTTACCTACATGTTGACTTTAATGAAAATAATAAAATGAATATAAACTATCAGCCCAACACAATAACAATTATTACTGTGAATTAACCAAGGTCAGCCAGAACTTAGTGAAGACCCAAAATAACATCTTTTAACATGAGCCACTCTCAAAAATTATTCCTCGAAGATCCACAATATGCTACAAACACCTTGTTGGCCAAGAACATGAAAAACATGAACACGCAAGAGAAAATCTCAGATCACGAGTGCAGCGATCAATGTGGATGTGCAACACAGATAGAGCATGATCTAGAAACATCCAAAAACATAATGAATCATAAGAGAAGCATCTACAACAACTGAACTGACTAAAATCGCATCACGTTCATTCAGGAACACAAACTAAAGTAACAAAAAGACTATCAGAATACAAATCTTCATAACTTGATCAAATATTCATGTGAATCTCTAAAAATCAACATGGATAAACTATATATACTTGACAAGAAACCCTTTAGTCCAAAAACTCCAATCATCAACGTATTGTTCTCATCGACAGACTGAACTTCACTTCACCATTGACAATCTGCAACTCATTTCATTACAATTTTCTCAATATCATCAACATATACAACTTCCAATGCATTAATGCTAATAGTGTTGACATCAATGAAAAACACATATCAGCAACACAACCACAACATCCAATAGGGTCCACTCAAGGGACATGTTGTTTGAAAAGCAAGGTCTAGTCAAGCTACCCCCAAGCTAGACATGAAGATATGAAATAAGTCTAGTTAGGTTTCCCCTAAGCAAGATGCAAGAGAATCCATTTGAGATAAAGACTTTCAAAGGCGGTCCCTTAGGAACCCACCATGAAGAAAGGGGGTCCAATTGAGGGACATATAGTTTGAAATTAGATATTATTTTTCTCAAAGTGATCCATCATCAAGGGATCCTTTCGAAAGATGTTCACTTCATCAAGGAATTCAAAATGAAGGATGTGCCCCCATACGAGGGGAAGGTTAAAGTTGTTCCCACTTCGGAGGAAGGTTTTCAAGTCCTTTCTTTATAAACCCGTGATGAAGGAAACATGTTTCGTTAGGGTTTCAAGTTGAGAATGTGATTCTAAAGAAAAGTTTGAGAAGACTTTCGAGAAAATATTAGTTGGCAATGAATGCATTCTCTAAAAATTGAAATGTTGAAGAAAGGAATTGCCACACATGAGAGGGACAACTCAAGCAAAAAAAAGATAAATATAAAGTGAAATCAAAGGAGAAAAACATAAATAAAGGACATAGGGGGATTTGGTTTAGCGGGGTCAGATCTATTCGAGCTCATATAGGTAATAGGTAACTATGGTGCAAGGTGAAAGATCATTAATCCCCAACCAGATCAAGAAGAATGGATGGAAAACAAAGTAAAACCAAAAAAATGGTTCAACATGGAAGGGAAGCCTAAATTCCCCCAACACTTTTAATCATCCCTAATTTATCAAAAATCAAGCAAAAACATGGAAGAATGATGATACAAATAGAAGAAGGTTTACGACACAAAAACCACACCTGTATCCAAGCACCAATAGGGGTGACAAGGGTCATCCAGGCACACATAGCATGAGCATGGCGGAACACATCACAATACACACACACACAAGATCAAGAAGAGGCCTCCTCGTAACATAGACCACCAAGAGGTCGTATGCTTCCCAATCTAGATCATCATAGGGGGAAGGAGGATGAGCCTACAATGGTAGGATATTAAGAGGATGAGCATCCAACCTTCCCACAGCAAGGGCTAATTAAGAAGCCCCTGCAAGGTCTTCTTCACCAAGCTCTTATGAAGGTAACGCCAGAGACTTTGCGAATATTGTTAACAAGGCTGAAACTTCATCCATGGAGTTAAAAATGCACCTTACATGAGTGCCATGTTTAACCTCAGTGGATAGGATAGGTTGCACCTTACATGAGTTCCATGTTTAACCTCAGTGGATGGGATAGGTTGTGCCTGAGATTCACTGCTAGGCTCACCGAATGACTCAAGATTGGTGAAAAACTTAGAGGAGACTAGGATTGGTTCCATCACTGAGACATAACAAGTTAACATGGGGCCACCTTGTGAAGAAGGTGGGCTCCTCATACATCCTTCATTGCTAGAAGGACCACACTCCACCTTTTTCTTTGTCAGAGGAGATGAACTCCCCACATACAAGGCTAGAGGTGTTGAGGAAGAGGAGGAAATAACCATAGTTGATATGACCGAGGTGTTAATAATATCCACAGTTTTTGGGAAAGGTTAGATATCTGGAATGGATATTAGCAAAGGCAGCTCCACGGAAGGAGCGATGAACACTTGTACTTGCTTGGGGTTAGCTTCATTCGTACTTGCTACAAAATCTAGGAGTAATATAGGAACAGACTGAAGAGAATCAGAAGGGGAGACGAAGACACTTCAAGAGGCCCTGAAGAAGAGGCAGTCATTTCTTCCTCCTTCCTTTGTGAGGTGGCTTGCTCAACTAAGAGAGCCTTTTGATAGTGCTTACGCTTGCGTGTAAGGTGGTATCTACAACTCTTGGAGTTAGAGGCCAAAGGCTGTGAAGGAACATAAGGTTCCTACTCAACCATGGGAACATCCACTATAGTCATTTTTGGCATAGGAACAAAAGCAGGAGGAACAAGTTGAGGAACGATAGGATGAGTTGGCTCAAGAGCCTCAACAACAAGCCTCTTCCTATTCACTTCCTTAGGAGCAAGAGTGGTAGGAGGCCATAGAGGTCGAGACAAAGAGGATTCTCCATGGGAGACCTTCCTATTATATTGCATGGGCCTAGGCTCTATTGGCAGAATAGGAAGTTCAAAGGCAGGATGCTTAGTATTTTGCCTAGTAGGCACTATAGGATTCTCCTACAAACGATGAGTGTAATTTGATGATACCATAGTAGAGCAAGAAGAAGTGTCAGACTAACTAGTGAAAGAGGAAGAAGGAGGATCTTGGGACCGCTTCTCTTCTTTCTTATTTCATGCCTTAGTGGCATCGTTGTCAGCCTTTAAGCAAGCCCTATGTGAAACAACATAAGGAGAGGGAGGCTATCTCACTTTCATCCTCAAGTGCCCTTTCTTATAATTTTGATATGTTTGGTACAGAGGTTTTTCCTAGGTAGAAGAGGACCAATGGGTGCAGGCCAAGAGTGGTCCAAGGAGTAGCTACCACGAGCAACCGATGATCTATAACCAGTGTCGTGAATTACATGTACGAAACCCTCGTGGATAAATTTAAAACATTTATGCCCAATCAAGGGGACCATGTTCATGGCCACCATCCAAGGGATATCCATCTTCACCCTAAAGAGCCCAGACCTAGGGATAATGTTGAATAGGAGTTTCACAGATTTAGGTCCAACTAAGACCGACAGGACAATACTACCCAAAGGGGGCATGAAAAATCTCGTCATGTGTGTGGATGCTACTCACAGGTGCATTGTACCCATCCTTATGTAGGAATTTGATCAACATAATTTCCTCAGTTATTATGTTTACTTGTGATGTAGGATCAATGAGAAAACCCACTACAATGTTTCCATTCATCCACGCAGAGATGTAGAGAGGAGATGATTCCTTGTTAAAACCCATCAGGAGGTCTTGTGAAGTGAAGGTGGGACTCATTTTCCATTGATGGTGAATCAATCCTCTCCCAAAATTTTAAGAAATCAGGAACCAATTTTGTAGCACCATATCCTAGCTTGTCTGCTTGTCGGGTTGACAAAGTTAATTTTGCAGAAAATGGATAGAATGTCTTCTCCAAGCTTGAAATAGGTTGTAGTTGACTTGAAACACTTTGTTGACTTCTTGCCCACTTTTCAACACCTAATAATTTGTCAAATATGGATACAAATGTCTTCAAACACACATGCAATAGGGGGAAAATGGTTAAGGGTTAGGTTATAGGGATTTTCCTTGGTCAAATCCTACTTTGGTAATCAAACCCTTAATAAAATGATGAAATGGAAGAGAATGATAAAAAAATAACATGAAAATGCTATCAACTTACCAAACCCTTGTTGAAGAAATTTTGGAGATATAACAATGGCTACTCTTGAATGCTTGATTGATGCTTGATTAGATGATGCAAAGTGCTCAAATGCTAATTTGAATGAAAAGATTGCTTGAATGAGTTAGGAAATTAGGAGATGTAAAATGAGGAGAAAAACACATATTTATACATTCTTGTGCCTTAGTAACCTAAAGATATCTCATCACGAGACGACAAAAGGTGATTTTAAATAAAAACCCAAAAGAAATTTTGAAATATTTTGAATTTTGAGCCAAGAGGGATTAATTCTCCACCCATGGTGAATGGGTCCCACCTTGGACTTGAATGTGGGTGTCAGGAATTAAGTCACATTTAATGTTATTTTCTGGGTTTACATTCAAAAACACACTTAATTAATCCTTATAAGGCATAAAGGGGTCAAATAAAGCATAAGAAAGGTGTAAATAGTGAAAATAAGCCTACAAATGCGTGAAATCTTGTTACAAGACTTAACAACATTTCAAAATAGGACTTGATAAGTGATGAAAAGGTGATTTTTAGGTGAATTGTAATGAATAGAGTCTATAAAAGTGTAGAAATGTTTTACAACACTTCACAACACCTTCACAAGATGTCATAATTTGAATTTTAAGGACCTAATGTGAATTTTTAAGTCACATTACTACATTAAATCAAAGAAAAATGGACCAAGCATTGAGAGGAAAGGCCTAAAAGACCATGAAAATGACAAGGGGCCATTTTTCTATGGTACATTTAGCCCCCACTTTAGTGAGAGGATGAACTTGCTTCAAACTCACACTAAAGTAGCCATGAATAACGAGAAGGATTCAAATGCACTTATGTTAGCAAGATGGAATGACAACAATCAAGAGGGATGATCAAGCCCCCAGGATGAAGATTTCATTGCAAACCAAACATAGGAATAGAGGAACATACATGTGCAAGGGAAATTGAATTGGGCTTCGATCGTGTGTCCAACTAGTTGTGGATTACATCTAGGCTATTTGTTTGAAAAAGAGAATGCATACTCACTCTAGGGTGATAAAACTTGTGGTGGTCCATCGGGTGAGAAAACCCAAAAAGGTGAAGTACATACGCTAGTTGGTATGCACTCAAAAACACATAGGTGTCTATGGGGGAAGTTGTATCATTGAATGGGCTTATTGCTCAACCATATCAAAGTTATACCTCCTGATAACTTTTACAAGGAACCACAAAGGAAAATGTTTGTTCATACTTCATGAGACAAGCAAAGATTCATATGATTAGAACTCATGAAAAAAGAGAAAAAGGTACCACAGGAATGCAAGTTGTGTTATACAAGGTGGCAAGGATGCAAAATGTAAAAATGTAAAATGTAAAATGTGTTCAAAAGAGTCTTGTTGAGATCATGCAACGTCTGTCACTTAGGGAACATTGTGTCTAATGTTTTCAAGAGAGGAAATATCAAATAATATAATATTCACAACTTAGGGGATGTTGTGTGTCACATCAGGCCACCAAGAGGAATGCAATATGCTAAGATAGATCACACTTATGAAGGACATCAAACCCAATGTCATCTACAAAGGGAGGAACGGATCATATGAAGTGACAAGGCTACACTAAGAACAAAAAATGCAAATGAAATGATGCCAATGTATGCCCCCAACTTTAAAGAAATTGTGACACACTAATCTGTAAGCAATTACTTAAAAGTAGCGAAGGAAAGAAAATGAAAAAAAATAGAAAACAAGACATGAGAGCCAACTTGGAAAGCCCCTATGCCAAGTCATATGTTTCTGAGTAAGGTTACGTCATGTAAACAAAAAAAAAGACAAGAAAGGATGGTTGCCCCCCAAAAAGGAACACACCAAACACATAAGGTATCTATGGATTTGAGGTTGGTATGTTCATTATTGCAATGTTTTTATTAAAGAGCTCAGAATTTTTGCCATTCTCCATAGAATATATAACTTAGAAGAATGACACAAAGAGAGAAAAAACAAAAGGAAAACAAATTTCATTTCGGGTCAACATGGAAGAGACATTACGGTCACAATGCTTTGCATTGTCCCCAAAAGGAAAACACAAGAAAAAAGAAAATGAAAAGGAGAAAGAAAAAGGTAAAGAATTTGGGTCAACATGAAGGAGACATTTTAGTCTCAATGCCTTGCATCATCCCCAAAAGGAAAACACAAGTGAAAAGAAAATGAAAAGGAAAAAGAAAAAGGAAGAGATTTTGGGTCAACATGAAGGAGACATTTCAGTCTCAATGCCTTGCATCATCCCCAAAAGGAAAAACACAATAAAATTAAGAAGGAAAAAGAGATCGATTGGGTCAACATGGAAGAGGCATAGGGTGTCTCAACGCTTTGCATCATCCTCGAAAGGAAAAGACAAAAAAAAAATGAAAAAGGAAATTTATGACATATAGAAGAATAGAGTTACAAATAGAAGAAGTGTACAAAGAGAGAGAACATCAAACACATGTTACAAGGGAACACAATACGCACATACAATGAAAAAAAATGTAAAAGGAGCTAGTAATGAAAATGTAATTCAACCATTAATCGAGTTATTGGTTTCTCAATCTTAAATAATATAAGTAGACAATGAATAACATAGGTAAGGGACAAAGACAAATGCATTACAGGTTCAAGGCTAACAACTTCTTGTTTCCAAAAAGTGGAAGACACGAATGAACCAAGGTAGATGATGGAAAAGATCACACAATAGTGAGAATGAGAGATTTGAAAACTATGGAATGATGAGAGGATGGCTTTTTAAGGGATGATAGGAAAGTAGTCAGTATCAATGAAGTGGTACTTGTGCAGTATTTCATTCAATGTCCAACATTCTTTGGTTCGATGTCCCAGAACATGATGATATTTTCAATATGGTATGTTAGAATATTTAGGACAAATGACCAGCCGATTTGAAGGTGGTAAGAGTATAAGACCTCAGTTTAAAAGTAATTGAAGTCTCCTTTCAAATTCAGGTGGAGGATGATAGGAAACTTGAACTTTTTCAATTTTTAAGGTCATTTTCATTTGCTAGATTCTCCTTTTTCATGAATGGAAGAAGGAAGAAGATTTGTGGGGATCCTAGCATCCTTGTCATCAGAATCAGGTAATGGTTGTTCATGTCGAAGGAGAATGTTTAAGTTAGGAGGAGAATCAAAGATCACAGTTCCATCATCTCAAAGTCTCCAATATTCAAAAGAAGGCTTGTCAACATGAGGAGGATCTTGATATCCTGGTTCTGTTGTGTTTTCTTCTTGTGGTGTTTGTTTAAAAATTTTATGGACATTATGCTCCTGTGTTGTGTCACAACCTTCTTTACTTAGGATAGTAAAGCCATTTCCATATGTTTATTCAAGGTTGATGTGAGTGTTTGTGACTTTGTGATCATAAAATGGTTGAGGGTGTGTTTGTTGAGAGGGACTAGGTCCACTTGATGGAGGGATCTTAGGTCCCTCTTGAGTTTTAGGATGAAGGTATCCAAAGTGATCAGGAGGCGCAACAATAGGAATATTTGGCTAAAATGATGCATTGGCTTCAAGGTTATCAATACATTCGTTTAAGAACTTTTTCATGCTAGCATCATCTTCTCCAATGATTTCGACAACACGAGGAGTACAATCACGAGGAGTTGAAGGAGCATGAGGAAGCTCAAGGTCATTAGGATCATAGCCAAAGGGACAATTGGACATGTCTACTAAGGATTTCAATGAGTTCCAAAACTTATGAAAACAAACTACCTTGATGATAATGAATGCAAGTAAATTAAGATGCAAGAAATAGAAATGGACAAAGAATTTATAAAGTAAAATAGAAAGCTATGATAGAAAATAGAAATGTAGGAAATAACCAAAAAATGCCTGAAAATGTTGTCTAAAATGTGCAGGTGGACTGATTCACCCATGGTGGCGAATGAGTCCAACTATGAGATTTTTTTTGTCTTTTTCAGAAAATTTAGAAATATTTTAATGGTGTTCTAATGCAAATTAAGGATGCAAATGCAATTTTTTATTTTTTCAATGATATCCTATGCAAAAATGAAATCTAAATGAGTCTTTCACTAATGCAATGTGAAGAAACCCTAGGATGTAAAAACAAAAAAAACCCTAATTGAATGTTGATGCAAATGAAACCTACGATGCAAGATGCAATGGAAATAAAAAATGTAAAGTGCCCACGATGTAGGTTCACCAAAATGAATCATCAATTTTTGGGTAGGGCTTATAGGTTACTCTTGCACTCTTAGGAATGTTTCACCTAAAAGGATAGAGATAAACCCCACTCAAAATTCCAACTAGGTTCACTCAAATTATGCAATGTATTATGTTATATAGACTAAATGGAGTGATCTAAGTGCAATTAAATGAACTATTTGACTGATTATGAATGTAAAACCTAAGAATTATGCTACATTGGAAAAAAAAATGTGATATGCAAACATGAAGTAGGTATGAAAAAATGCAAAATAAAAAGAAGGATAAATCAGAGTGCACCTAGAAGTTTGATGATTAATCTGGAGTATTTTGAATGTTGACAGAAATCACTAAAAATCATTTGTGGGACTCATTCGCCACTAATGGTGAATCAGTCCTGCTTCTGATGAAAATTGTTGAAAGCTAGTTTATGAGTGTCGGGATCCAAAATTTGAAAAAATCTAGATTTCCAGCCTTAACATGGAACTCATTCACCATTGATGGAGAATCAGTCCTCTCCCAAAATTCTAAGAAATCAGGATCCAATTCTATAACACTAGATCTAAGATTGTCTGCTTCTCGGTTTGAAGAAGTTAATTCTGCAAAAAATGGACATAATGTCTTCTCCAAGCTTCAAATATCTTGTAGTTGACTTGAAACACTTTGTTGAATTCTTCCCACTTTTCAACACCTAATAACTTGTCAAATCTACATACACAATTCTACAAACACACATGCAGTAGGGGAAAAATGGTTAAGGGTTAGGTTATAGGGATTTTTCTTGGTCAAATCCCACTTTGGTAATCAAACCCTTAATAAAGTGATGAAATGGAATACAATGATAAACAAATAACATGTAAATGTTATCAACTTACAAAACCATTGTTGAAGAAATTCTAAAGATATAACAATGGATTCTCTAGAATTCTTGATTGATGCTTGATTAGATGATGCAAAGTGCTCAAATGCTAAATTTGAATGAAAATATTTCTTGAATGAGTTAGGAGATTGGATGTAAAATGAGGAGAAAAACACATATTTATACACTTATGCCTTACTAATCCAAATATACCTCAATACAAGTCGACATAAGGTGATTTTAAATAAAAAAACCAAAAGAAAATTTGAAATATTTTAAATTTTGAGCCAAGAGGGACCCATTCGCCACCCATGGTGAATGGGTCCCACGTTGGACTTGAATGTGGGTGTCAGGAATTAAGTCACATTTAATGTTTTTTTTCGGGTTTACATTCAAAACCACACTTAATTAAGCCTTATAAGGGAATAAAGGGGTCAAATAAAGCATAAGAAAGGTGTAAATAGTGAAAATAAGCCTACAAAAGTGTGAAATCTTGTTACAAGACTTTACAACACTTTAAAATAGGACTTTATAAGTGATGAAAAGGTGATTTTTATGTGAATTGTAATGAATAGAGTCTAGAAAAGTGTAGAAATGTTTTACAACACTTCACAACACCTTCACAAGACATCATAATTTGAATTTTAAGGACCTAATGTAAATTTTTAAGTCACATTACAATATTAAATCAAAGAAAAATGGACCAAGCATCGAGAGGAAAGGCCTAAGAGACCATGAAAATGACAAGGGGCTATTTTTCTACAGTACAATGTGATAAAGAAAAAATGCAAGGGTAATGCTGGCAAGAAGGTTCTCACAAAGAAACTCGTTCGCAAGCTAGCTCCTTCAAAGCACGTTCACCTACACACAAAGAATTGAGAAAATGTTGGGTGGTTGTATAGGATTCTACCTCTAGTAGACCCCCATTTAGGTGTTTCCACCTCCATGGACAACCAAGAAAGTGAGTAGGAAGTAAAATAATGAAGAGCACTAAAAACACTACAAAATAGTAAGTGTGCTAACTAAACAAAGTGATAGAGGAGAGGAGAGGGAAGCTTACCACCTCCACCAAGAGCACTCAAGGCTACTTGGGGGAGAAAATGAGAGTACTCGAGCCTCTACTGCAATGGTGTGGTCCCAAACTTGCTCTACCGAAGTGGTGGAGTGATGTATTTGTTGTTATGGAGTGCTTGAAACACTACTTGAAGTGTTGGATTGAATGCTTGAAGATCAATTTGAGTTCTAAAAGGATTGTAGAAGCTTGCAATGAAGGAATTAAGTATGAATTTGAAGGAAGAAGGAAGAAAACTGCCATATTCGAGTTGGTCAACTGAAGGGGGCATTACAACTTCATTCCCAATGAGAAGTGTAATGCCTCTGCAAGTTCAGCCGTAGGAATCTTCCAGGAGTGTAAGCACGTCGCATGGAAATCTGAATTCCATGTGGATGTCACCGATAGAAATGCCTCCACTGACACTCAAAACAAGCACCAAGTGGGATGAAACCAACAGACTTAGTTGTAATTAAGCCTCTAAACTTGGTTTTCTAAGATGGATAAAGGCAAGAAGGGGATTTGCACATGGGGTGCAAAATCACTCTTATATAACATTCAAGAAGTAGATTCTTCATCCATTTTTGTAAAAATTCAAGATCTATCATCATGGAAAGTTTCTAATTCCTTCATTTCATGTTCATGTTTATTCTTATTTCTTCATTTGGTTTAATTACCTAAAAGGGGTTTGACCAAGGAAAACCCCTATTCCCTAACATTCAATATTTCACTCTCCTTCTTTGTGTGGTTGTAGATTTAGGTACTTTGAAGGCTTGGAGATCATTTAAGAATAAGTTGCAAACTTGTTGAAGTCATCTCCTTGTTGGCTAGGTAAAAATCTACGCAAAAAATTACTTATAGCCTCAAAAAATAGGGTTTCGGATCCGGACACCTAGAGGCTTAGGTTAAGTAGACTGAGAGCTACAGATTCCACTTTGAAATTTTCAAAAAATCCAAAGTGGACTCATATTCCATTAGTGGTATATTTGTCCCACTATACATGTTTTTTCAAGATTTTTGTAGATTCAAATACCCATTTGGTTGAAATATGCTCTGATGCAGTTTTCTAGATCTGGGACTAAGTTTCCCAACTTGGCATATGAGTCCTAGTAGGCCAAAATTTTAGAATCAACACATTTCCAATCTCCATTCTAGCCTCTACAAGTTTCCAAGTTCACATTTTCAAGTTAACAATTTTCTATTTTGTTTCATTCTCATTTCTAGGTCATTGAGTGTATGTTTGCATATCACATTAGGTCTTCAAAAATCTTTCATTTTCTAATTTTTGCATTAATAATCAACCTTATTTATCACTTTCTAGCCTTAATAACAATCCCCTTTGACGTATTTCAATCTCTCTTGCATTGGAATCTCAAGGAATTGTTCTTGAGTGTGAACTTTGCAAAATCAAATTCCTCTTCCTTCATTCCCCTTTTTAGGTGTGGATAAGGGAAGTTATGACTCCATTTCCATTGTTCACACTATCAAGGTTTAATTACCAAACTAGGGGTTTGACCAAGGAAAACCCCCATAATAAAATCAACACTATATTCTATTTTGTAGGTCCTTTTATAGGTTTAGATCTGTAAATCAAATTGGGAAGAAAGAACAGAGATTGGGGAGAAAATTTGGACTTTGAATTTTTTTTAAATTAGGATGAGATTGATACACCATAAGTGGCATATGAGTCCTAGTATATAAAATTTTCTATATTTTTAAAGATCGTGAGTCAACATTGTTAGATTCCTATTTCAGACCAGAAACCCTAGACTGGGACTGATATACCCAACATGGCATATGAGTCCTAGTGTTCCCTAACATTAGTATTTTTAGCATTTCAAACTTTCTTCTGAGTTGCTACAAGTTTCTAGGTGTGCCTCTTTGATTTCCCAATTTACTATTCTATTTTGCATTCATTTCTAGGTCATTTAGTGAATTTTTTCATATCATTAGGTTTTGACATTAGTTCTTGCATGTTACTTGTCTTTCTAGGCCATAGCTTGGTGATGAATCCCTCTTTAACCTTTGATCATACTCTAGGGAATCCCTATTTTAGATCTCTTTCCCTCATTCCATCCTCAAATTGAGATCTCTAGGGTTTCCTTGAATGAGAAGTGAAGAAAACTTGTTCTATGTCCTAAACTATAGAGTGACAATTTTCTTCCTTTCATGTAGAAATAGAGATGTTAAGAAATAAGAAAACACAATATGCTACAATATCAATATGATAATGTGAATTGAATGAAAATGGAGGTATATCACCTTCTCAACCGCATGCACTCAAGGAAAATGGAGGAAGGAGAAAGCTCACAAGCTTTCCAAGACCAAATTTTTCATAAAAATGAGGAGAGTGATAAAAAAAAACACTTGTAGCTTCAATGAAGGTGAAGATTCTTGAAGGAGCTAAAAGTTAGTGTAGAAGTGTCTGGATGGTGAGAATGATTAAGAGGAATGTCTTGAATACCATTTGAATGAAGGAGATAGCAATTTAAAGAAAAATGAATGAAAAGAAGTTGTTTGAAGTTGGTCCAAAGGGAAAAAAATGTTACACTTAACTTCCAATGGAGGATTGTCATGCCTTTCCATATTCTATGTGTGGGAATCCTATCAATTTGGTAGTGTGCCACATAGACATCCACATGTCATGCTAGCATCCCAGAAAAAATATCCCCCATCGACATGCAAAATAGCTGCCATGTGGACAGGAAAAGGTGGAAAAAATAAGCATCAAATTCTTGGCTTTAATTCTCTAAGGTAGGAGGTAGTGTAAACATGGAATTTTCCTATAGGTGAAAATTCACACCATTACACTTTACCCCCACTTTAGCGAGCATAAGTTTCATGGAATGCATGGTAAAGTAGAGATAAAACTAAGGAATGTATACCTGAACCATCAAGGAAGCATACGAAAATCTAACATACTTGGGTGGAGAAGAGAGATGGATCCACAGGTACTCAGACCTATTTAAATTTGAACAAAATCACCACAAGTGCTCGATCCCATGAGAGGTGAACAAAAGGATCTGCGGGTGCTTAGTCCTACAAAATCGGTTCTATAGGTGCTCGGTCCCATAGAAGATGAACACGGGGCTCTACATCTCCTCAATCCTATAGAATGAAAATGATTCATAGGTGCTCAGTCCTACAAAGGAGGCACCGCAATTGCTTGGTCCTAAGGGAGGCTATAAATGAAATTCTTTATAGAGTCTGATTAACCCTCACAGGTGCTTGGTCCTGCAAGGCAACATTTTAATCTATGGATAAAACATGTTAGGCAAGTGAAAATCATGTAGACAAATAGATAGTGACATTGCAAAACAATCAATTGAAGGAGAATATTTCAAAGGGATCCCTTGGAAACCCTTCAAAAGAAATAAGGTTCTTCTCAATAGATGCTCTATTTGAGAAGCAATTACATTTTTCATAAACGACTATGTCATAAAGGAATCCTTTTGAAAGATCTCTTTTGTCACAAAATCCAAAGGAAAGAATACTCCCTCGCAACTGTAGGTTTTTAGAATTCATTAGAAAATGTACTCCCTTCTTGAAGGAAAGTTTTTATATTTTTTCTCTATGAATTTGTTTCAAAAGAAATGTCCCATTAGGGTTCCTTGTTGAAGAATTCATTTTTTTAAACTGAGGGATTTTCAATAAGAGATTCATTGGCCACTGAATACACCTTCTTGAAAATCAGATAAGCATGGCAGCCCCCCCTTAGGATGGTGTGTGTTGAACACAAAGGCACGTGACATACTAAGGAGAAACCAAAGAGTGATTATGTGGCTTGTAATACATGATGAGATGTAAATGTAGATATGTCATTACACATGTGAGGGACAACACATAGGAACTGCAACATGATGAAGCAATAAAAGAAGAGAGAAAGATAAAGAAAGAACAAAAAAATAGAGATGAGGAAATAAAGAGACTGGGGGATCTGATAATTCAGGGTCAGAACTACTCATAGATATAGGTAGATAGATATAATATAGTATATGAATGAACTATCATCAATTTCCTACTATATTATATCATGACGAAGGGTATGTGAAAATAAAATAAAAATTAAAAAATCAGGTCAACATGGAAGGGAGGCCTAAATTCCCCAGCACTTTTCATCGTCCCCAATTGTCGAAAATCAAGATACAACATATAGAAGAATGATACAAAAATAGAGGAAGTTCATGACAAAATTTTGCTCATGTATCCAAGCGCCTATGAGGGAGACAAGGGTCCTCGAGGAACATGCAGAAAAAGCATAGGGGAAACACAACACACACACAAATCTAATCTACAAATAAAGAAGAGGTGCTCTTCTAGTCCTCATCAACTAGGAGGTCATCATTCTCCCAATCTAGATCATTATAGGGAGAGGGAAAATGAGCCTGCAAGGGCGAGATAGCAAGAGGTGCACCCTTTAACTCTCTTCTGAAAATAGCTAAGGAAGAGGGCCTCTCGAGGTATTATTTACTCAACTCCTTTGAGGTAAACATCATCGATCTTGTAAAGATTGGTGATAGAGCTAAGAAATCATCTACCTAGTTAAACATGCACTTGATAGGAGTGCCATACGTTAACTAAATAAGAGATGAAGGAGGCACCTAAGATCCACCATCGATGTTGTCAAGAGAGGTAATGAAAAACTCAAGAGATGTCGGGGTTTCCTCCATCACAAGGATGGTGTAAGCCAAAGTGAAACCCTCTCCCAAAGAAGGTGATCCCTTCTTCTAACCCTCATTAGAAGTATGTTCATCCTCCAACTTATGCTTCATCGAAGGATGCAAGATCCCCACATAAGAAGCAAAAGGAGAGGAGGAAGAGGAAAGAACCACAGTGGATACCACCAAGTTATTTAGTATATCCATGGGCTTAGGAAAATGTGGGATGTCTATAAGGGACATCAAGAGAGGAGGCTTCACTGAGGGAGTGATGAAAACCTACACCCTTTTGGGGCAAGGATCATCAACATTTGCAAGGGGGGGATGAAAGAAAGATTGAGGCGATGGAAATCAAAGTAGAAGAAGCTGAGAGGGGAGCACAATAGGAGATATTGAAAGAAGAGTTGTTGACTCTTCTTCTTCCTTCTACAAGGAAGTCTGCTTAGTAGCCAAAGCCTTTCTTTGATGTTTATGCTCATGTGCAAGGTGACTTCTGCAACTTTGAGAACTAGAATTTGTGGCTTAAGCAGGAGCAGAAGGCTCCTTTTCTATCATGGGAGTTTCCATCATAACTCTTGCTAGTGGAAGGATCGACTCCTAGATAGAAACAAGAGGAAGAGATGAAAGAAAAAAGATTGAAATAGGTGGACAAGTAGATTTAGGTGCCTTGATAGTGGGTCTCTTCCAATTCACTAACCTAGGGGTAGGGGTAGTAGTACACTATAGAGGTCGAGATGTAGAGGCAACTCCATGCATACCCTTCACCTTACCATAGATGATGGGTCGAGGAACCATGGGCAAGACTAGAAGGTAGAACACCTAATGCTTGGCCTTCCATAAAATGGGCACCATCAGACTCCCCATAAGATGCATGGAGGAAATAATTAAAGGTGTCATAGCAGGGTGAGAGGTGGAAGCAGATGGAGCAGTAGATGTAGAGGAAGAAGAAGGCTCATTGGCATGAGCAAACTTCCTATTCCCCTTTTTTGAGGAAGAGGCAACCAACTACTGCATGATCATAGAGCCTTTAATTGAAATAGCATAGAGGGAAGGAGGGTAGGTCACTTTTATTTCTATGGACCCATTCCTGTATTTAACATAAGTTTGGTATAACAAGTTCATCCTTGGAGGAAGCAGACCAATAGAGGCAGGCTAGAAGTGATCTAATGAGTAGGCCCATGGAAAATCAGAGGTTTATACCCAATGTCATGCACAACATGCACTAAGCCCTCATGAGAGAACTTCAAACATTTACGGATCACCAAAGGGATTATGTTCATGGAAACTAGCCATGGGATGCCTAGTTTCACTCTAAACAAGTGAAACTTCAAGATGATATTGAAAAGAGAATTTATAGTCTCGGGTCCTACCAAGAATGAGAGGGTGATAGAGCTAATTTGAGGGACCAAGATACCATTTTTTGTATGTATTATTCTCTTTGATTCATCACAACCATCCTTATATAAGAAATTTATTAGTGTATTGTAGAAAAAAAATCCATTTTTCACAATTAATCTGGGAATGATTAATATTAGACTAAGCTTAATCTTGCCTTGATTTAGAGTTGTAATGTGGTTTACACATTCACATTAAGTTTAGGGACCTTTTAAACTAAATAGACCAAAATTTTCCTTAATTTAGTGTTGTAAACTATATTTATTTACACCTTTACACTAAGTTTTTGTCCCTCTTGCATTTATGACCTTGATATCATCATTAATAGGCCCCTAAGACCCTTTATTATGCATCCCTAGGCTTATTTCAATTTAAATCTTGATAAATTCAATAAATACATTTAATATTCTAACCCTCAACATTTCCTCAACCCAAAAAGCTATTGTGTGACCCATATGCCACCTTGGGCATATGAATCCCCTAGGTGGGACCCATACACCACCTTGGGCATATGAGTCCCATTTGGCCCCTTTTTAGGGTTTTGTGAAAGAAATCAGGCTTTTTTATTCAAATTTTATGAATTTATACATAAGGGATCTAATAAATGGTAAATTAGATGAAGTGCATATATAATTAAGGTTTCAAATCATTATTTCACCTAACCAACCTAAGAATCTTCAAGCAAGAGAGTCTCATTTAGATCTAGAGCCTTCAAGAGATATTTCCAAGTATTCAAGAGAATTCAAGAACTGATTATCAAAAAAAAATTAGCATTAATTCAAGATTAAATCATGTAAAATTCTTCATGCATCATGTGTGTTTGTGAGATAACATTTTGATGTAGTATTGATGATCCAAGTTCAAGAATTCAAATACATATCAAGTATTGTGATCAAGATCTACATCCATTGAAGCCAATTCATACAAATTGTAGATCTACACTACAAGGATTAAACAAGGTTTGGTGAGTTGTTACATCCATTTTTTCATTCATCATTCCTTCATATTATTTCAATTTGTTTCAAATTTTAGTTACTCAAATAGAGTTGACTAAAGTAGACCCCCATCCACTAATAAACACAACAATTTTCTCTCTATCTTATGATGCATGTTTTGCAAATCTATGAGAGAGACGAAATCGCCACCTTGGGCGTATGAGTCCCTGTACAATCATTTTACCAATTTTTAGTGGATTTGATCATTAACTTGAAGCTTACAAAATCTTCCTTGAAATCCTAGACTGGGACTAAATCACCCAGTCTTGTGTATGAGTCCCAGTGCACATGAAAAGTCAAAATTTCATAATTGTAGACCTTGTTTCAGGCATCTTCAATCTTCTAGGTGCTTAGATCTATTTATTTCTAGTTTTTTATTCTAATTTTAAGTTTCATTTTCTAGGTTACCTAGCTAGATTTGTATATTTCTTTCTGTTCCTCCTTTCTAAGTGTTTGCATAGTGGTGAACCCCATTTAATCACACTTAAGGAAACCATGTAGCAATCCCCTTTCCTAATTGCATCATTAGGTTGAGATCTATATGGTTTCCTTTAATTAACTAAGAGTGAAATAGGTCCCAAACCCTAGCTAGTTCCATCTCCCAAAAGGTGGAACCCTATTTCCTTGTGTTCATTTTGGTGAACCCAACATTTTGAACATTGTACTTTCCTTATTTTAGGAGTCCTTTGCATCCTAGATTTATATCTTACATTCATTTTCATTTAATTAGATCTCATTTAGCATTTTTGGTTTTCATTCGAATTTACATCTCATCTAGGGTTTTAGGATTGCATTGTTTGCATTCTTTAAATTTGAAAAATACAAAAAGAAATCAGTCATATTTCATATCATATACATCATATTAACCTACATTTCAACATTGAAATAAAAAATTGCAAATCAAACTAGGTCTTTTAGGTCAACATTTCATCACATTTTCAAACTTTCATTTCACATTGCATTTACAGAAACTTGAAATTGAAACTTACAACACACCTAAATCTTAAAAACATTAGAAAACACCTAAAAATCTACCAAAATCATCTTCAAAAGCCTAATTGCGACTCATTCACCCATATGGGTGATTTAGTCCCTGTACAAATGTTTTTCTTGAATTTCTAGGAATTTTTTTATGTCTATTTTTCATTTTTTGAACCTTCCAAAAACCTTAGTTGGGACTCATTCATCCATCTAGTGATTTAGTCCTAGACCATACCTAAAAATGTATTTTATAGCATTGAAAATTTCATTTTTGTGATTTTGTTTGCTGTCATCAGATATATGTTTTAGCTTGTTGAGTTTTTGTTTCCTTCATTTTGGGTGATCCCACAATACTGGTTTACAATTTTTGGCCAAACTGGACAATGAACTGATTTTTTCTAACTAAATCTTCACTTTTCGACACCTATAGCAGCTAGAACATGAGGAATTTGAAGATGATGCAAACTAGTGATTTGTGACATTTTGTCTATAGATTCTAATTTATTTTTTTTTGAATTTTTTGGAATCAAATTGCACTTCTTTTTCCATCTCCTTTGAAAACTAGTTTTTTTTAGTAAACACCATTTTTAAGGAGTGATGCTCACTATATAAAACATAAATTTTTTCCATGAAGGTTAAAATTCTATTTTTTCTAAATTTAGATTTGTAACTATGATATCCATTGCTTTCATTTTGTTTCATAGTGTTTTATTGAATATTTTTTCCTTAATCAAGTTTTGAAGTCAAACCAATTACAATTTAGACATAGGAAGACTATATACAACATAATTTTTTTTGTATGTATCGAAATTCAATTTTTTTTGTTGGATCAAGAACTTCAATATCTAGTGCATTGATATTTTTCAAAAAAAATAAATTATAATCTTCAATTTTTCCACGTGTAGAACAAAGAGCTCGATTTTCAATGAAAAACCCACATTCACAAGAAATAAAAAATAAATATAATAATTAAATTAAATTTATTTAAAATTATACTTTTTGGGAAGCTTATAAAAAGGACTACATACAATAAATAAATTTTAAATGAATTCATTTGATCCCCCAAAAGGTAAATCAAAAGTGGTTTTTTATCAGCATTTTGATAGGTGTAAAGAAGACTCCATTATAGGTATGGTTTAAAACTAGCAGGGTTCTATCCAAGGGGGTTTGATCTAAGGTGGTTCAATCAAACCCTCTTCAATTAGAATCCTTTAAATGGAACTTTTCAAGACCTAAATCATTATATTTTCTAAAAATATGTGATTTCAGAAAAAATTAGGATCTCCTAGAAATTGTAAACCAATATTGTGGGATCACCCTTTCACTAGATCTAGCTTAATTTGGTTAATTTATTGCATTTCTTAATTTCAAAATTGAATTTATGCATTTAATTCTAGGTTATTACATTTCATTTTAAGTCTCTTTCCATTTTGGGTTTGTATAGATTACTTTTCACAAATGTTAGTATCTTTCTTTTCCAAGTTTGCAAAGAAACAACACATTAACAAGAATTTTAGTCATGAGAATATCTTTGTGAAAGAAATTGAGCTTGTAGATATATTCCATGATATCACATTTCCCATCATACCTCCATCCCCCAATATCTCTCCTATTTGTGAGTAGGTTCTAGTGGAAGAGGATGTAAGCATAAACAATCATGATAATCATATTTTTTCTTCTCTTGATACCTCTCCTATTCATGATGAATGTATCTTGGTGAAGGAAGATACAGTAATTGAGAATCATGAAAGTCTTACTTGTCCCTCTCCTCTTCTCTCTTGGGAAGATATTACCATTTTAACTACTTTACCTAGTCTCCATTCATCTCCCAACACCTTCCCTACTTGTGAGAATGCTTTAGTGAAATAGCATACAATCATAGACAATCAGGGAAACCACATTTGTGAGGAGGATATGTTGGAATGCATTCAAATTTTTCCTTCTCCTAGTACCCCTCCTCAATGCGAAGATGATAGTTTGGTGTTAGAAGATATACCTATTGAAACTCATAAGAATCTTGTTCCTCCCTTCCCTAATTCTACTACCATTTGGAAAGATCTATTTTAGAAAACAAGTCCAATCATTGGTAAGCATAAAAGTCATAGCCATCCTTCCCTTGATGCATCCCCTATTTGTGATGAAGCTACTTTAAAAATTCTAACCATGGAATGTGATGAACCTCTTTTTGTTACTCTCTTCAAAGCTCTCGTAATAGGGTAGATAGTATGAAACAAGAGAATGAGACCTTAGAAAACAATGATGAAATCATGGAAAATCATAACAATCAAATTGTCCCTTCTAATATCTCTACTATTGGTAAAGAAGATACTTTGATGTTAGAAAATCAAATTGATGAAATTCATGAGAATATTTTTTTCCTCTCTTCCCCTAGGGAAAACATTATTGAACAAGATAATTCCATCATTGATAACCAATAAAATCCAACCATTGATAACTCCCTTGCTTGTGATGATGTCAATTTAGAAGAACCAACCTTTGAATGTAGTTATCCTAAAAAATCTCCTACTAGGGAAGATATCACGATGGAAGAAAATGAAAATATTGATACATGTTTTTAAAAAAATTGTGATGTGACTTCCTTATATGAAGATGATGAAGTGACACTAGATCCCCCTTCACTAAGAAATCATGAAAATAAAGATAAATCTTTTCAGGTTATACACATTTATAGATATCCCTTGAAGTACTAGCTTGAGTCTGAAATTATCCTTTATCTGCCCTCACAAAAACCACAAATTCAAAACAAACATGTTCTCATCCTTGAACCACATAAGAATAATTTTTTGTATCAATAGAATTATAATACCATTTCTCATACATATAATACTAGAAATAATCTACAACCAAGACAAACACCTTCAACATTTACATAGTGGAAAGGAGTATGATCTTGTTAAACAACTGAAGAATGATCCTACTAATAAATAATTATGGGATCTTATTTAAGCCCCCCCTCATTATCATAACATGATTCAAAGTCCTTTACAACAAGTACCTATCCCTCCTGATGTGCAATCAAATTATGTATATCATCACAAATTCAAGATATAAATTCAGCCAACTTAGACATTACTTTCCATCAAGATGAGTTACCTCTATTAGAAGTGCAAAAACAAAATGAATCTTTCATGATAATAGCTAGATTCCATAGAACAATAATAAAGTGAACCCTTTTCAATAATGGTTCAACCCTTATTCTATGTAGTGTAACCCTTTTAGATAAGCTTGGCATGGATAAATCAAGAATTGAACCTGATTCCCTATCAATTCAAGGATTTGACAATGTAGGAAAACAACTGCTTTGTGTGATCGCTTTACCTATTATAGTTGGAAATTCCACATTACAAACCCTGATCCATGTTATGCCTTGTGAGCTTTCATATAATCTTCTTTTAGGTAGACCATGGATTCATGCAATGAATGGGGTACCTTCAACTCTTAATCATATAACGAAGTATGTCTACAACAAAATTTGTGTATAATAAAATTTGACCCTAAATCAAATAGTTGTTTGAACATTTAGAAAGGTAAGCAAAATCCTTTGAAAACACTGACACCAACTACAAAAAGTTAAACCCTTGTAAGAAGAACAAAAAGATAAGTTCCCTAAACCCTTCAAAATGTTATCAGTGGATGATTTGGGTTCCTTAGATTTCACACCAACATTCATGGGTGAATACAAGATCATAAACAAAGCATCTAAAAAGGGAAAAGAAAAAGAGGTAATGTCAACACAAAATTTGAAAGCATCCACCTCAACCACTTTACAAGAAGAATCAAACTACACAACAAAATTTGATGAAGTTAATTATGAGCAACTATTGACTCAAAAAGTAATGAAAAGATTTATGGAAAAGGTTATGAAACTATGAAATAACTTGGGTATAGTGGAAAAGGATGTGGTTCTAGAGAAAAAGGTATCCATGTCCCTATAGATCCTACCACACAAGAAAAGACTAGCGGACTTGGTTATTGTCCCTCGAAAGAAACAAACAAGCCTTTCACTCAATATTAACACTCTTAGAAAGGATCCTTCTAAGTCAACCTTAACATTACTACATCCTAAAATGATAGACACTATTGGTCTTAATTATTATCCTTTGAAAGAAATGAAAGAAACAAAGAAATCTTTGTTTAATATCAATGTCATCACACAAAATACTAACGATTGGATTTTGTTATATTTTACACCCTCCTCTCAAGGAGAGAACAAAATATCACAATCTAAAGAGCCTTTTGTAAGTATGAAATATTGTACTAAGAAAGAGATATCTTTGTCATGAAATAAAGGAACGTTTGTACTATTGATCAAGAGAGTACCATGTTAAGACTCCTCCAAGATTGTTTGATACCTCTCCCTCCAAGAACACGAAATAAATCTTACTACAAGATTTCATTTTGTGCATATCATAGAGTTCGTGGTCATTCTACTAATGAATGTAAGGCTTTGGGTAATAAAATTCAACATCTTAAGGATTGTGGTGCTCATCCTTGTGTTGAAGCACCTAGTTCCTCTAATTGATACCGAGTTTCATGTTTCTCATCAAACACCTTCGCTCACCCTTATCTTTCACTAAGTGGGGGCAAGGGGGTTAGGTAGCCTTTTCCTCATATGGAACTTGTCATTATCTCTTTTGGATAGTTTATTTCCTTCCATGTATATATAAGAGCAAGCTTGGGATGTGGATGACATGCCTTAATTTTTCTCGCATGTGACGTAATAAGTTATATTTAGTATTGCATTTTGGGGGCAACCCTTTTTCATGACATAGCTTTATTTGGAAACATATGACTTGGTATAGGACTTTCTAAATAAGCTCACATATCTTCTTCTAATTTAAAGTAATCTCTCACAACAATGGTATTAGCAACCACTTTAAAGTGGGGGCATACATCGACATTCATATTTCACTGTGTGATTTTCATACTTCTTTTGATGCATCCTTTTTTTTATGGTTTCATTGGGTTTCATTTTCTCTGAGAGCATGATATTTCTTTGATTTTTCCTCTCTTAGAGACATTAGGCATGATGTTCCCTAAGAAGATTCCTTACATGAATTAAGAAAAGATCCCTTTGAACAATCCCTTTACATGCATAAATGTTCATAAGTTCTTAACACAAATTGTTAGACCTTATGAAGCTCAAAGTCTCATTTTGTGGCACCCTATTGAAGTTATCAGAGGTATAGCTTCAATATGGTTAGTATGATGAGAATTCTAAACAAGGGCATGAGTTTCTCATTGTATGGTGAGAAGCCAAGATGAGGCATGACTTTCTCACTAAGCCACCCTTTTTGGATACTCACCTAGCGGAAAACCTAGAGTTTTGTTGCCTCAGAGTGAGAATGTGTTTTGGAAAAATAGGTAAGGCTTGATCCACATCCTGTTGGACAAACAATTGAGGCTTGATCCGCCTCTTTTTATTTTTGTTTCTTCTTGTTTTTCTTTTCTTTTTTCTTTTAGTCATTGGCATTGTATGTTTTTGTATTTTGATGTTGCATCTCATACACCTTGTGTGTTTCACTTTTTCTTATGTTGGTTTGACATAGGATCTTGGATCCCAGGGGGCTTGGCTACCTTTTCTAATCCTTGTTATCCTATACCATCCACATTGGTACACTTGGACCCCTCTTGAATGTATACTTTAGTGCAAGTTTGAAACAAGTTTATCCTCTCACTAAAGGGGGGGCTAAATGTAGTGTAGAAAAAGGTATCTCTTTTTCACACTTAATTTGGCAATGATTAATATTAAACTGAGCCTAAGGTTTCCTTGATTTAGTGTTGTAATGATTTTTACATTCACATTAAGTTTAGGGCCCTTTCAAACTAAATAGATCTAATTTTTCCTTAATTTAGTGTTGTAAAGTGTATGTATTTACATCTTCACACTAATTTTTGGTCCCTCTTGCATTTATGACCAGGTTCATATCATCATTAATAGGACCCTAAGACCCTTTATTATGCATCATGAGGATTATTTCAATCGAAATATTGACAAATTCAATAAATAAACTTAATATTTTGACCCCCTGACATTTCCTCAACTCGAAAAGATAGGGTGGGACCCATACACCACCTTGGGAATATGAGTCCCATTTGGCCCCTTTTTAGGGATTTGAGCAGGAAATCAGGGTTTTCAATTTAAGATTTATGAATGTCAACATTTGGGATCTAATAAATGGTAAATTATATGGAGTTCCTATATAATTGAGGTTTCAAAATAATTATTTCACCTAAGCAACCTAAGAATATTCAGGAAAGAGAGTCTCATCTAGATCTAGAGCCTTCAAGAGATATTTCCAAGAATTCAAGAGCATTTTGCTAGAAATCTGAAATAGATTGAATAACCAAAGGAAATTTTTAATAGAAAATCAAAGTTACATAAACTAGAAAAACATAAGAATGAAAACTAGGACTCTGAGAGATTATGCAATTTCGATGGGAAAAAATTGCATTAAGAGATTACAAGTTGAAAAGATACAAAGCAAAGATGCATGAATAATGACTGCATGCATCAAGGTGCATGTATGCCAAAGTATGTAAGATAATGAATGGATGCAAACACAAGCTAGGTAGTGATTTTATATAGAACTTAGGAGAGGAGGTAGGTGGTAAATCCAACCAATAGGAATCAACCGCAAAAAGTGGAGATGGACCACCAAAAGTGGAGATGCCCACCAAAAGTGGAATGTGTTCCACCCTTTAAGAAAGGTGACACCACATATTTATCTCCTAGTAATAAACTTACTTTATTATCCTAAGAAAGCTTAATTATGTGTAGGAAAAACCAAGAACTAAGGGAAAATATATTAACCCACTAGGAAAATAAAAACCTACAAATGAAGGATGCAAAATATTATGGATCCCAACAAATGAGGCCATGTTAGGTACCCATGTACATATCAAATTCCCCCCAAAAGAAGAAGAAGCCTCATACCACAAAAAGGAAATACGCCCCTCATAATAGGGAGAGAAATGAAGTGGAAGGACAAAGAATCTACCCAAAAGAGATCCAATGGTAGATGCTCAAAACTGGATGTAGAAGATGGTCCACGATTGTCAAAAAATGTTCCTCCCCTTACGAAGAAACAAAACCAAAGGTGTATGTGAGCTATCTCCTCACTCCTAAAAGGAATATGTAGGAAGAAAACTCAATATGTATTGAATCTCTAAACTCAGCTCAAGGGTCCCCATGTCAATGTTGAAGGCTCCCACAATCAACTATGGCATTCTAGGCCACACTACTGAAAATGAAAACATAGAATCTCCTAGTAAAGATTGATGTAGAACACCATCCAAAGACTCAAGTATCTCCTCTGAAGATGTATCCTCCAAATATTGATCCAAAGTATCCACACTCATGTCAAAATGTGATGAATGATAATGTAGAGATTAAACAAGAGGATCAAAATGTTCTCTCACAACAACTAAAGAATAATAAACTTCATAAAAGAGAAGATGAATATCACCAATAGTGTCTCCAAAATCTTCAATATGTTTCTCCATAAACAAGTTTTAAATACCTATCAAGAGATCAGCCCAAGCTAATTATGAAAGACTATAGATGTCCTGCTACAAAGAATCACTAGAAAATTTCAAAGAAGCAACATTGGAATCTAAAGTAGCAACAGTAGATGGAGATGGGGTATTAATGAATTGATCATTGAAACAAAATGGGGAAACACAAGTCTCAATATCATCCACAATAGCCTAGTTCTCCAAGGAAATACCACTTTCAAATGAAGATCTAATGTCTCCATACAACTGTTGAATGATGGTACAAGCAGTGAAAGGGAACTCAGTGTGCTCTACATGATGTAGAATATCCTCATAAATAGTAAGACATATTAGTCCATAGACCATGTCATTGTTATTAAACAATGCATTCTTCTGATCATAGTCACTTGGCTCAAGAACAAGTCCAAGGAGATAGGGCAATAGATCTTGCTCAAGGAAATGATTCTTTATCCCTTGTTTATAGGACAAATAGTTCTCTAAAGTTAACTTGAAAATAGAATGATGGAAATAATTTTTAAGGGACATGCTTAACCCCCTATAAATAGAACTTTATCTTAGTTCATGATTACAAATTGTTTGTATAACCCCCCCAAGATTGATACAGAAAAGTAACTTTAAGTGAATTGAAAAAGAGACATCAAGAGACACCCCCCCTTTCCACTAGTATTAGAAATTACCCCCCCAAGATATTACAATGTTGGCACTTTTTGATTAGTGCATTTACATAGCTTTTTCCAAGACACAATGCTCAATAGGCCCACAATGACCAAAATTATAAATTTTGATACAAAATGAATCTGAGATAAATTTTGGAAAAATTATCTCTATAGTTGTGTACTTCTCCTCAATACGTTTCCAACGCTTTTTTGTTTCTAAAAACTAGAGCACTAGGGAGAAAGTTATGGCTCGTTGAAGAAAAATGCAACAACAACTTCAACTTACAATATCTGGCAAAAAATGGAAAAAATTCTTTTCAAAACCTTTGTAGATGGAAATTTCTCATCTCCATCTTTTCAACAATATCTCGTTTGTAGAAAACGAACACTATGGTGAAAATTTATGATTTTTTAAAAAATAATGTTTATTTTTTGCTTGTAGTGACAACCCCCTAGCAAAAGAAACATTTGCCAAAAATCAAATTTTTCTTTAAATTAGAAAAAATTATAAGATAATAAGGATTTTTGGGCCTTCTGAATGCAATGGAAAGGTCTACTTGGCCCAAAAATGCTCTTCTAAAAAGTTGTTCGTAGATCTAAGCTTCAAACCCCCATTTGCAACTTTGTCAAATGATCTCCAATTTGGATGAAAAAAAAGCCAAATCTGAATTTCTCAAGCCTTTTGGATGCATGGGAACAGTAAAAAATGCTACTAGTACAACTAGAAATGTTGCAATCACCTAGATCTCACAAAATATATATGCAATATGAAGAGGTTATTAGATCATTGCAAATCATTTTTGATTCTCTAGATTGTTCAAAATGCAAGAGAAGAGCATACAAAAATTTACAAGATATGTAAAAGAAACTCAATCTCTCAATTAAGAATACATGAACTTATATTTCTCAAAACAAAAGCTTTGATACCATGTTAGAAATTTGAAATAGATTGACTAACCCAAGGAACCTTTAAGAGAAATTTAAAGTTACATAAACTAGAAAATAGAAGAATGAAAACCAGGACTCTGAGAGATTATGAAATGTCGATGTGAAAAAATTGCATTAAGAGCTTCCAAGCTGAAAAGATAGAAAGTAAAGATGCTTGAATAATGACTGCATGCATCAAGGTGAATGTATTTCAAAGTATGAAATAATGAAAGATAATGAATGGATGAAAATACAAGCTAGGTACTGAGTTTATATAGAACTTAGGAGAGGAGGTAGGTGGAAAATCCAACTAATACCTTAATCAACCACAAAAAGTGGAGATGGACCACCAAAAGTGGAGATGCCCATGAAAAGTGGAATGTGTTCCACCCTTTAATGAAGGTGACACCACATACTTATCTCCAAGTAATAAACTCACTTTATTATCCTAAGAAAGCTTACTGTAGTGTAGGAAAAGCCTAGAACTAAGGGAAAAAATTAAACCAATAGGAAAGTAAAAACCTAAAATAACAAATTCAAGAGTCTATAAGAGCATTTGTGAGCTGATTATCATTTGTACATTGGAGCATCAATTCAATATTCAAGCTTTTGACTATCCAAGATACTGAGAGGGGGGTGAATTAGTATCTTCTTAAACTTACTAAACAAATACAATCTAATAACTTCGGCACATATAATAGTGAAGATAAATAAGAGCATTAATAGAACATGAAATCACACAACACACAAACACTAGGATTTTTATGTGGAAAAAATAAAATGGGAAAACCACAGTGAGTGTTATCTCACAACATAGTATAACTGGTTATAAGATATTACTGAAATGGGGTGGCTCACTGCTAGGACTCACTATCAAAAATTAGAGGCTCACTACCTACAAAATTACAATGACACAATGGCTTACAACCAGAAAATAAACTCATAATGTACACCTAACAAGTGTCGATTCAGTTCCAATGAAGCTTAGTAAACTAACTTGAAACACTTCATCATATTCACACTTCTTCACATTTGCATTCACAACTGCATCATGTATATTCAATCTTCAAAAATTGTCCAATATATGTACCTAATCCATCCGTAGGCATCAATTAGGTCAGCCTAATTAGATGTAACTCATATTCATCAAAAATACCAACTGTTGGCTTCATACTTTCAAAAAATCTTTCCAACAACAATTCAAATGCTCACCACGCTGCATCATGTCAACATGAACCTAAGAAAGGTCACACATATATTCACAAAACAAAATTAATTTACCATTACATATATCCATTAGGTCGGCCAAAGATAGGCCTAATAGAAAAAATACAACAAAATTATGTCGATACACCATATGAGCATCTGAATATGTAAGATTCCAAATGTACATGCTTCCAACATTTGTAAACCATTTCTGAAAACCACAAGGAACAATAATTAACAGCAGAATATTGCGGATCAAAATACCAGAGGATGATACCTACATACCAGTTTAGATACCGGTCTGAAATGCAAGATCAAACTAAGACTTGATCTTGTATTTGCAACTCATATATCATGGTGACATCAATGACAACATAAAACAGCAAAATGATATTTTCTTTACACTTCCAACAATCTCCACCTTTTTCATTAATGGAAACATGTGCCAAAAATTTAAGACCACTTATGTACAACATTTCTCCCCCTATCACCAATATTTTATTTCTCTATCACTCTCCACTCCCCCTTTGACATCAAGGACACAGGGTGACTCACCAAAAAGTATGAAAACAAGAAAAAAAACATTAACCAGAGGATGGCAAGCCTTGAAGCTCCTTAAGAATACCTTTCCATGCAGATATACCATTCTCGCAACTTTTCTTTGCAACAATCAACATCTTGTTCAGAGATTCCAAATCCATCAAAATTTCCTCTACTTCATTTGGAGTACCAGAAGTTAGATTTATCTTTCAAAGCTTCTCTATACTTTCCAAAGCATTGGTAACTAGGGTGTACTCCATTCTCACAAGATCACCTAACTGGCCAAATTTTCTAATGATTTCTTTCTTTTTCTTCTATAAAATAAAGATTTTATCTCTATAAGTAGAGATGGCATCCTAGGTTGATCTTCCTATGTCCTTTGATGTGTTGTATGTACTAGAGACAGTGGTCAACTGGGACTCAATGGAGTCCATAACATTTTTAATACTTTGAGTGGCATCTGGCCACTTCAAACAAAAAGAAAAAATAGCATTAGCTTTTGTCTCACAGATTTGTACAGATTCCAAAAAAAATTCAACATTAGTGTGTGCCAAAGGACACTTGTCATGAAAAACCAACAACCCTTTCTCTGCTAGCTTCTCCTCAACCTCTTGTTTAGTCTTCTTACCAAGACCAGAGGCATACTCCTTGAAGGAGTCCAATAACAGTCTCATATTTTCTCCTAGAGTGAGAGATGTATCAATTGATGTACCAGGTGTTGTCTCTTGCAATGCCTTAAGAGAATCTTCAATCATTTATGTTCCTTTTTGGTGTGTCTCCAGAATCTTCCTTCTACCAGATGCATGCATTGCATCTCCTAACACTATCTTATGAACAAGAGAAATTTTAAATCTTAGTCCACATAGCCTTGAATCATAGGAAGTTGCAAAAGCTCTAGAGGAATCACTAGATGAAATCTAATTTTCTTGGATAGAAATCCCTTCAACACATCATTATTAAAGGAGGATTCTCTGAGAGATCTCTGATATTCTACAACTTGCTTTAGACTTTCTTCATTCTTCCCAGCAGATTCTCCATTTTTCTCTACTTCCTTATCTTGCTCTTCTTCCTTCTTTTCTTCTTCCACTTTTTCTTCTTCTTCTTTCTCCTTTTCGTTTTCTTCTTTAACCTTTTTATCTTCATCCTTGTCTTCATCCCTGTTACCTTCATTATCATTTCCTTCACTTTCACCTTCATCTTTCTCTTCCTTAGTATTATCGTTACTATCATTATCCTTTTCACCTTTAATATGCTCTGAAGGAGCATCATCATGCTTTTCAAGCTCAACTTCACCTTCATTTTGCTTCTCAATTTATGGAGGATCATTTTCCACACCTACATAATTTTCAACATCAATATCTATAAAAATACCTGCATCACCTATACCAAGAGGAATACCTTCCTCAATATTTTCAAAAAAAACTTCTTCACTTGACTTAAGCATGCCATATTTCTCTAATGTATCCTGGATCACTTCTACAGATTCCTTCTTAATCTTCTTTATTTTCTTTTTATCCCTAGTCATCAGAATATTAACCCTTTCCTTCATCTAGAACATATATGCACATATCTTTTTATAGTTTCTAGATCATCTGGGGTCAAAGAAGACCCAAGTTTATCAAATGCTTCATTAATCATTTTCTCTTCAAATTCAACAGCCTCTGATCTCCTTTTCATCAAGGCTACCCACATATTCTCAGGAACATCTTTCTTCACATCATCCCACTTAACTTCCAATATGATAATATATTGAATGATAGCTAAAATTTATGTTTTCTTATCCTCTTTTCCAAAATGATCATAATATTTTATTGTAGGCTTCAACATGTTTTCAAAATGTAGCAAAGAATTGAGTGTTGCCTCTAATTTGAAATTAGAGCTAGGACTTACTGGAATATCCTTTTGTTCTCCCTAGTCCAAAGAGGCTTTTTCATACACCTTTGTTTTCTTCGACTTTGGTTTGGTGTGCACATGAACACCAAACTTTTGTTCTTCCTCTTCATCAGAAGATGACACAATATGTACTCTTTTAGAACCAATACCAGCTTCCTTAGAAGCACCTTCACGAGAGGATAAACTTCCTCTTCTTTTCCTTAACAATTTATGCATTAGGATCCTCTTATTCTTCATCTTGATCATCTGTAACACTAAGGTTTTTCTCCCTTGTAGCTTTTTATTTCCTTCCTCTTTTCACAGGCACCACCGAAGGAGTTTCTTTCTATAGACATGCAAAATGTACTGATTGATGTTGCACAGTGATCCCAATTGCTAACACCATTTTTCATCCTAAATCATCCCTTAGTCTAACCATTTAATCAGATACCCTTATTTGATTAAATTCATCAATTATCCTCCCTTAATTAAATAAATAATCTTATCTAATTAAGTCACTTAACATGATCTAATTGTCCCTATTTAATTAAATAATCAATTTTATTTGATTAAATCCCTAAATTATATCTCATTAAATTAAATAAATTAAAACCTTATTTGATTTAATATAACTTCGGGTCCTTTAATTAAATAAAAAAAATCATTATTTAATTAATCCTTTTTATCATATTCTTCTCATATTTGATTTAAATCAACCCATAAATCTAAGTCAAATTTGTCACATCATCTAATCCCTCATTAAATTAATCTAATCCTGATTAATTTAATCTCCACTCATGTCCCATCCTCTAGCTTTTGCCACTTGTACATGAAAATAGATTTAATTCATTTATTAAATCTCTATTTTCTCTCAAATGGCATAATGGAGGAATATTCTCTCAATTTGAATTCAAAATACAAATGGACTTTTTCCTTCCAACAAGACATTCATTTCATCTTACATGTCCTTTATCCTTGAGGCAAGTGGACTTTAAGGCATTTATTTTTCCTCTTACATTTCATTTCACCATTTTCAAATATCACCTAATTGCATTTATGGGCACATTCATCGAAATTTGCACATCCTTCATCCATCCATCTCTTGACAAGTGGCACCTTGCCATTGGTTGAATGTTAGTCCACATTGCTCAATTTTGGGCATTTCTCCATCCTATCATTCTATAAATAAGAGGTCTCTTTCCTCATTTCATCATCGACAACTTGAGTAAATTTACTATAGTCAAATTCATAGCAATCTTCATCCATCTCATTGATTTTTATAGCTAGGTTATGTAGATTTTATCTTGGAGCACACTTCAACCATCAACAAAGTGGATCATTCTTCATCACCAATCAACAAAGCTTGCATAGGAGTTGGGAAAGGGCCAATTTCCACATCAAATTTGCACCAACTCCCCCAAGAGATTAAGAGTTTGCATTGGATTTGAATAGGATTTAATATCTTTGGCTTGTGTTTGTTTGTGTTCTTCATTTCATTTCCTTTTCATTGCAATTTAAATGGATTTCTTGGGGAATCATGATACTAACTTTCATTTTATCTAATATAGTGTTTGTCTCTTGTGTTTGTGTAGGTTGGGAATCTTGGTTCACATTTTGGTGCTAGAAGGAGGGTGGACCAGAAGTTCTAATCACGTTTTTTCCATAAATTTTTGTGCTTTTTTTTGTTGTTTTTCTCTCTACAAGAAACTCCCTGACTGGAACATTAGCATCATTATATTGCACCATAGCAAACTCTAAACTCCGATGCCTTTTGTTTCCCACTCGAGATTCAAAATTTTAAAGTGCACCATTGTGTTTTTCTAGCCCTCTAGAATCTTCCCAAACTTCAAATTACACCACTGGTTCAAAAATTGACACCTTCATGTTCATTGGGCTAGCTACAAAATGACGTTGACTAGTAAGTGGTGCGATATTGCACTGTTGAATCTTTCAAACTCCGATGCCTTTATGGGTTCCACCGCTGGAGGGAAGTAAAAAGTGAAAATTAGTTTATGACACATGCTTTTTTTTAATTTTGATCATTTGACCTATTTTCTGATTTCTTGACCTTTGTTGCTACAAAATTTGACTATTTTTCTTATAGGTTGGTTGGCTCAAAGGTGAAGGAGAGAAGCATGATGATTTCATTCCATGATAACAAGTGTTTTTCAACACTCTTAGACGATTCACAATTCATCTTAAAAGAAAATTTGTTATCTTCCATGCTTAGGACCTACTAGTTTTCCTTTGGGTTCTAAAATGAACACTTCAATTTCTTGATACAAAGAGGCTTAAAATGAAATTTGGGTATGTGTAGGATCATGATGGGCCAAAAAGTTGTGATATGATGGGTATTTGTAGGGTATGTGGCTGATAACTTTTTTTTAACCCAAAATTGATGAAATGAAAAGGGTTTTTAAAGGATATTTTTAGCTTTCCACCAATATAAATTATGCTTTACTTTGAACTTAATAAATAATTATTATTCATTTTCTATTTAAATTACCACTAAAGTCTTGATTGATAGGCTGATTGAAAAACATCTATAGCTTTCAAATGGTATCACATTTTTTGAATCTGAAACATGCATCACATTCTATTGTTCACATACTATAGGACTAAAAATGAATTTCATGAATTTTTGACCAACTAAGGTGGTTAGAATACGAGTTTTATATTTTTTAAAATTTGTAATAGAAAATTCATAATTAACTATTTACTTGGAAAAAAATTACAAAAACATATGCATCACATTCGGACATGAGTCCTTTACTTATATCTAAAAAATTATAAAAAAATATTATCATTTTATTGTGGTTAGGGTGGTCAAACAGAAACCTACTTCTTCTTTTTTCCCTAAAATTTAAGTACTACTGCATTGAAGATTCAAATTTTCACCAAATAGTTTTTTTTTCTTTTAAATAAACCTAGAAGTTTAGAAACTACATTAAATTTTCTACAAATTATACTCTTAAATATTTTTGAAATAATATAGATAACTTATTTAAATTTTTACATCAAGTTGCCTAACTCTGATTTTTATGAATTTTTGACCACTTAGGGGGCTATTTTTTCCATGATGATCTTGCACATACCCCTTTAGGATACAAACTTACTAAATTTGGTTTTGTGACTTAACAATTGAACAAGGAAAATTTTCGCATTTACTTTGGTGCTATAAAAAGAAGTCATTATTGTTTTGTGGGTTTACAATGAACATGTGCTACTTTGTTTTGTGATTGCTTACTCAAACTAACACCATTGAAAAGACATATGCACTTCTCTCGTGCCTCACAACGATTTTGAGAATCAAAAGGATTTTTGGTGGTCTTAGGGTGGGATAAAGTAGTTACCTCCACACTTCATTTTGGGAACTAAAATTGAACAAAACATTGTGTGAGTGTGAGTAGACCTATTGCATGTGTTCTCCCTTTGTTTCTAAATGAAGGTTGATCAAACTATGAATATGTTTACTCACTATTGTTTATCTTAGAGGGCCTACCTTGTGGAAAAAGTACTCACCCAAGGGAACGACTCAACCGGTAACACTCTAAAGCCAAGAGTATTTCCAACCAGGATATAAAAGTGGGTACTGGAACAAAGGCTAGTATCACACAATTGGCTTTGATGAGAAGGGTAGCAATGGTCTCTAGCCTCGATGGGTCAACTCCTATGAATGGAAAGTCCAAATTAAAACCCTTGTTGTAGAAAGACTAAAATCACTATCTATTTTTTGGTGCAAGAATGGTAGTTCTGAAGCCACCCCACACTTTTACGATTTTTAGTAGAAATGGAAAGTATGTCGTGGGAGATTCATGCGTGTTGATGTTTGGCTGCCCTTAAATAAGTGTTGAGCTGTGGAGGGGAGCCAGTGGGGTCAAGCATCTAACCATTTACTAAAAATAAGCATATCTAGACTTGTCCAAGTGAGGACTCAACAAATATAGTCTTTCATATCCATAGGATTATGCTTTTCCTTGGTTACAACACACTTTGCTTGTTCAAAAACATTTGGAAACAAACATTTAACATTTTTCATCAAAACATCAAACCCTTTAGGAAACAAATACAATTGACCAAATTCATGTGTTATTTCTTTCCCTTTGGAATTTATCCTTAGAGGTTTCTAAACACTTCGATTATATCTCAATTTTCTTGCTAAAGTTAAACAATAGGTAACCCTTGCCTTGATTTCATCAAAGTTTCACATGATATATTTTGTGGAATGAGAAGAAGTTGAGACATTAAACATCTAGTTTGGAAAACTTAATCAAGAAGTATTTTTGGTAAAAAAAAGTCATTTAGCAAAGACTAAAAAAAATTGAATCCCACATATGTGTCCCCAATGATTTCACGCAAGATCAAGATCAAGAAACCAAAGGTAAAAGCTCTTAGTCCAAAATATCACCAAAAACATCTCTCAATGCTATACGAATTTAGAAGAAGAATTCTTTTTAACTTCTATAGGAAAGCCTCAAGGAACAATTCCAGATTATACTCATTTTATTATTGTCAAAATCTAAATATTTTTCGTGAATTTTAACACCTTGTCTAGAGAAAAGCATGTTCTTCAAAACTAAGGTCTAGTAACAAAGTGTCTTTTAAAGTAAACAGAGGATCAAAATCAAAACTTCATCCATCTTTGAACATCAAACCAAAATCATCTCATCATCAACTCTTGAAAATCTTGGAAAAAATATTTCATGTTGAACTTTGGGAAAATAATTTGAAACCAATCAAATATCATCTTGTTTGAATAGATGTGTGTAGATGTATCCCTCTCCACACATTCAGTCAAATTATCAAACCTTGTGGACAAATTTATCCCTTGATAACATCCAACATCTTGGGGTTTAAGAGTTCATTATCAAAACCTAGTCAAAATCATCTTGTTTGGTTATGTGTGTTTAGATGAATCCTTCTTCTCACACTTGGTCAAATTAGCATCTTAAGGAAAAATTCACTCTAAGACAACATCCAACCTCCTAGATTTTATGAGTTCATAAATCCAAATCCAAATAAAAATCAAAAATCAAAAATAAAACAACAAAGTCCTAAAGTTTTACATACCCTTCAAGATTTCTCAAGAGTTCTAATCATCCATATAATTCATCTTTCACATATCTTTCATCACATCTTTAATCCTTAAAGTCATCCTAAAATTTCTCTTTATGCCTAAAGATATATCATTCTAAAGAATTAGAGATTCATCTCCCATATTATTGAAAAGTGATCCCTATTTTATGGTACAAACTAGATCCCAATACAAGAGGAACATGGAAGACACCAAAGAAACATGCACTTCAAGTGACCTAAGCCAAAAAAATTCTGAAATAAATCTCGTTGGGTCAAGCAACCCTCTAACTAACTTTCCTTCATCATCAAATCAACAAGAAGAAACACAAGTGGAGGATCTTACCAATAATCCCTTTGGAATGACACATGACGAAATCATTGAAATGGTTCAAAATCTAGAGAATCACAACATTATTAACATCATGATGATACTCAATCCTTCACTATACATGCTCAAATTAGCAAATCAAGGGGCTAAACTGACCTCCAATTTCAGTTTGAGCAATATTGTGGAGCCATCTTTTGGGGTCATGCCCCCAATCTCATCCACCATCCCCATCTCATTTGCATCTCCATTCCAAAGCATCACTCAAAACATCCCCCAAATCACATCATCTATTGCTCCAATGCGACCCATTGTTAATAAGGGAAGTGCATTTTTTAATGCATTACAAACACATCCCATTGTAAACAATTAGGATTTGGATGCAAATACAATCTTGGGACAATTTGTACCTCAAAACCCATCACATCCATATGTCCCTCTCACCTTTCATGATCCACATGATCCATCATCACCATTCTGCGCAACATCCCAAACTTCTCTCCCCATAACCTCGCTAGGAGAAGGAGATATATTTGGACTAGGGGGCATCTTTGACACTACATATTCATTATTCCCCCAAGGGAGTTTTCCACTTATGTTTCCACATCTTCCACCATTTTCATCAATATCCACATCACCTCTTCATTTAGGAATGCCCCCTCTACCAAGAATCAATCAACAAAATTATATCAACACACCTAGATCAATCAAAGTACCATATAAAATCCTCAAATCTTGTCATCGATATCACAACAATAGATGGTAACCACCCCAATAACACAAACCACCACCATCACATCATCAAGCATCCCCCGAACATCTCAAAAAATGGTCTCTCAAGGACCAACCATATCAATCACACCATCTACCACTCAAACCCCAACCATCAACACAACGGTGCCTCTCATCACCACAAAAAGAACCACTCCAAATCCACCTCCACCACCACCACCACCAATCTCAAATACATCAAGCCAATACAGTATTGTGTTGCAAGCCACTTAGTAGGCTATTTATTAGAACGCATTACATCAAATTCAAAACCGACAAGCTGCATAGATAGTCACTCAGCAAGCCACACAACAAATGCAGGTTGCACAAGCTACTCAATCCACACATCAATTGCTACAAGCACAACAAGTACAATAGGTTTTACAAGCCCAAGCCTTATTGCAACAACAACAACAAGCCACTTAGGTTGCATAGGCTGCGCAAGCCACTCAATCCGCAAAGATTGCACAAGTTGTTGCTCAGGCCCAAGTGCATGCTCAAGCTCAAGCCTAAGCCCAAGCTCAATACCAAGTCCAACAAGCTCAATCACAAGCGCAAGTACAAGCACAATATCTAGCACAACAACAAGCAGCCCAACAACAAGCATATCAACAAGTGTTAAAAAAATACTAAGAGAAGCAAGAAGTAGCCTGATTAGTAGCCCAACAACAAATGTTGTTGGTGCAACAAGTGCAACAACAAGCTCAAAAATAGGCATTAATAGCATAGCAACAATAGGACCAATAACAAGTGTTGTTGGTACAACAACAATTGCAAGCATACTTGGCTCAGTAGAATATGCAAACACCATCTATCAACATACCAACCAATAAGCACATCCCACCCACAATTCAACCACCTCAAAACACTTTCATCCCACCCCCTGATCCGCAAAATGATGTGACAACACAAATTAGGTTGCTCTCGCAACAAGTGCTTGACCCTCAATTAGGGCGAACCACGAAAACCCCGAGCAACTTGTTCCCTTATCTGTTTGACAAGAGCCTTGCAATGAAACCATTCCCAGAGGGATTTGAGATCCCAAAATTCGATAAGTACCATGGGACAGGAAACCCTGAGGACCACATTAGAGAATTCCAAGTTCATTGTATGGAAGTCATGTATGATGATACCTATCTAATGTAGTTATTTCCTAGAAGTTTGGTAGGCCACACCATGGAATGGTTCTCTCACATACCTCAAGGCATTAAGAAATTTCAAGAAATCATAGATGCATTCATCTAAAACTATGCATGCAATATTGCTATGGATGTCAGTCTAAAGGAACTATTGGCTCTAAAAAAGGTAAGAATGAATCATTTGCTTCATTCCTACAACAATGGCGATCCAAGGCCAATTAGAGAAAATGGGTCATGCCCGAGGAATAACAAGTGTGCACTATCATATCCAACCTCGATGGAGCCTTGGCATTCCATCTCAAAGTCCAAGGTATCACCACGTATGACTAGTTGATTTCCAAGGTGCTCAGCATCAAATGAGCCCTTATGAAACAACCTGGAGGATCAACTATATATCCCAAATAGTAGAACAATCGCCCACCCACTAGTTACAATGACAAAACTCACACATGGGAAAGAAACAAAAATGTTACCAATGATGGTGTCATCGATGCCAAAGTTGTCATCAGTGCCCCTCAAAAAAACACACCTACACCACAACAACAAATTCAAAACCATCATCAAACTAACACAACAACACAATAGCCAAACAATCAAATGATCAACAACGTCAATGATCAAAGGGGACCACCCCAACGAAACAAGAATTTCACCGAGAAAAAGTACACTACCCTTGGAGAACCACTCGAGGTCATCATGAAGAAACTAATAAACAAAAACCTCGTCAAAGCTCCTACTTATGAGAATTACTAGGAACTAGATGTGAAACCTCTTTGGTACAACAAAAATCAGCTCTGTGACTTCCACAAAATCAAAGGGCACACCACTAATAGTTGCATGAGGTTAAAAAACCTAGTTCAAGACCTCATTGATCAAAGAATCATAAATGTCGAACAACCAACAAGAAATCAAAACCTCAAAATATACATGAATCTGATGCCAAACCACAACAAAAAAGGAAACAATAATACAGATAAGGGGAAAATACCTTCAAAAGCATAAATCATGTATACGACCATGTCGTTGCTTCCTTGGATGAGTATTGCAACACTATCACTATCAAAGGAGCCCACGTTGATTGTGGAGTCACCACAAGAGGCAGAAAAACTACCATTACAAAATCATCTCTGCAAAATAGAGCACCTATACCCAACCCTAGATTTTTTCCCAATGGTTATAATGTCCCTGATCAGCTAAAAAGAACTCCAGCACAAATCTCCATCATGGAGTTGTTAAAAATTTCATCCGCCCACAAGAAAATCCTTGAAGAAGCATTGGCTTCATCAACCATCCTCGCTGATCTTGATGTGACACAATTCCAAGCTATGGTCGGAAACATAATCACTCTGAATCTCCTTACTTTCTCTAACCAGGATTTTCTTGCTCAACCATCCCACAACTCTGTACTCCATTTAGAGGTCCTAGTGCAAAAAAATAAATTCAAAAGAGTCTTGGTGGATGGAGGTGCAGGCTTGAATATTTGTTCCCTCAAGCTCATTAAGAACCTAAAAATATTAAAGGATTCCATCAAAAAAGGCAAGGGTATTAAAATCAAAGCATATGATGATCAAGAAAGAGTGTCCCAAGGCATAATACAAATCCCTTTTCAAGTAGGTCCAACTATCATGGAAACTACCTATCAGGTCCTAGACCTTGACTCTCCTTATAACATTCTCCTTGGACATTCGTGGATCCATGCAATGCAAGCAGTAGCATCAACCTTCCATCAATGTGTCAAATTCACATATGAAGGAAAATAGGTCAGCATCCATGGAGATCCTAAACCATTCTCCTACTGCAAGATCCTAGAGGAAAAATACTACAAAATACCTCAAGTACCTAAAAATGATGAAGGACCATCAACACCATACATCAATCCAGCCACTCTCGCTTCCACTTTTGTGACAAAGACACATGCCACTCCCACCATCCCCACCATCTCCGATATCAAATTCATCATCCAGGACAATGGTTGTGGAAACTATACGATTCCCAAAAATGCTTTTGTAGTAGGAGGGTTACCACAATCTCCCAGATCACGAGGACGTCCACAATCAAATGTAGCCTCCACATCTGAAACACCCCCTGAAGAATATCCCAACTTCATAATTTGGGGAGATCTTGTCCAAGAAGTCATAGAGGAGGAACGATCTCATCTCCTATACCAAGATAATAGACTAGTAGCCAATCTACCAATGGATGACAGAAGCAAGGTTTGCAAATGATGCTTGCAATGGGCTACAATAGAAACCAAAAACTGAGGTAAAATGATAATGAGCTTATAATACCCCTCATTCCTGAGACACGAATGAGAAATATTAGCCTCAGATGTACCCCTCTGAGTATAACCATACGTGGACGAGGTCACCCAGTTTAAGCAGTCAAGACTCCCTATGAACCAACACCAACTAAACTTTTCCTACCTATATCCATTAGCCGCATCATAAATAATTTCACTTTTAACATAACTGATGTCTATAGTAGTAGTGATGATGAGGAAGATACCATAACTGACATACCTTGATGCTTTTTTAGAACTCCTCACTCCTCATGATTATTACCCTATCCTATGAGCCCGAAAACCAAAACCATGAAATCTGTCTAGTCTACTCGCAACTCATTAATCATGACCAATGAGGACTGCCAATTCTTGGCACATTCAAAAATGATAAGGAATTCTTGGAATTCATGGGACTACAGGATAACATTCCATGTGAGGATCACAAAGAAGGTTTCATCATTGATTTGGATACACATGCATACTATGGGGAAATGATTGAATCCCTCAGTTGCAAAAGCAAAAAATTGAGAATAATCTATAGGTCCTTGAGTGAAAACAACACTATGGCACTCTTCAACCCAAAAATAGTAAAAATAAGGACACATCCAATGGTGAAAACCTCTCTGAGGCACCCAAGGATGGTGGATTCAATATTCCTCTCGGAGCTCTCCATCAGAAAAAATCAAAGGCTCTAGCCAAAAAATGCAATCCAATCAACCTAGGAATAGAGTAGACACCGCACATCACATTCTATGTGGAGTCATCACTATTAGAGGAACAAGATCTCCTAGAAGCCTTCTTGAGAGAAAGACAAGTTAATTTTGCATGGAGCTATGCAGACATGTTTGGGTTTGATCCAAAGATTGTGGTTCATCATCTAGCAGTGTATCCTAAAGCAAATCCTATCTGACAAAAAATGAGAAAAATGCATCCTCAGATCGCCCTACTAGTCAAAATGGAATTAAAGAAGCTACTTGACACAGGATTCATATGACCAATTGACTACCCCGAGTGGGTATCCAATCTGGTTCCTATTTCAAAAATAGATGGGAGCATCTAAATATGCAGACTTTAGGGACTTAAACAAAGTGTGTCCAAAAGACAATTTCCTGCTACCCAAAAAATTGAAATGGAAGCACCAAAAAATTGAAACAGTTGAGAAGTCTCCAAGGTAGGCTTTAGTCCATCCATAGATTCATCACACAAATAGAAGATAAACAAATCCCTTATTCTCACCTACTTCAAAAAGGAGTAGCATATAAGTTGGATGAAAAGTGTGAGTAAGCCTTCAATAAGATCAAAGAATATTTGTTTACATTGCCGGTCCTCATGCCACTGATCCCAAGAAAGCCATTAATTCTCTATGTTTCAACAAAAACAATAGCCCTCGGTGCTCTTTTGGCTCAACACAATGAAAATTGGACAAAGAGGGCCATCTATTATATCAGTAGAACAATGGTCAGGCATGAGTTAAACTACTCATTCATTGAAAAATCCTATCTAATAGTAGTGTTTGCTTCACAAAAATTTAGACATTACATGTTGGAACACAAAATCAAACTCATCGCCAAAATTTTCCCCCTCAAGTACTTACTATAAAAGGAAATGCTCACAAGAAGGATGGCTAAATAGGTCATGATACTATCAGAGTATGACATTGATTATGTGGAATGCAAAGCAATCAAATGCCAAGTCATAGCAGATAAACTTGCAGAAGCACCAATCTATTCAGAGAACCCACTCATATCAGAGTTTCCAAATGAATCCATCTTCAATTTCAACATATCTGACCATTGCAAACTCTACTTTGATGGCTTCTATATGCAACATGGATCAGGATCTGGTGTTTTCTTCATCACCCAAGGGGACTATATTCCTAGATCCTACAAATTGGCATTCCCCTATACTAACAACATCGTAGAATATGAGGCTTTAACCATAGATCTCAAAATAGCAATGCAGTGGCACATCACGACCCTCAAAGTATATGGAGACTCCTAGCTGATAATAAATCAAGTGAATGATGAATACGAGACTAAGGATGAAAACCTGACTCCATACAAAAAACTAGTGGAGACTCTCAAGGAATTTTTCATTGATATCACATTTGAGCAGATACCTAGAGTGAACAACAGAGCTATAGATGCCATGGAAACGATTGGGTCCCTATTGGACATCCCTCATAATGTATCAAAATTTGTGTATGAAATCATTGGTCCCAGTGATCCTTGGTAACATGAAATTTATACCTACCTATGAATAGGTGTCCTACCTACTGACTTACCCTCGAGCCTAAAAATAACCTTTGTCAACAAAGAATCTTGGTTTGTCATCCTAGCAAATACCTTGTGCCATAGAAGAATAAAGGGAACCTTGTTACGCTGCGTCAACACCGACGAAGCCTTGACTGCTTTAACTAAGGTGCATAATGGGATTTGTGGTTCATATTCGAGTGGAATGACCTTGGCCAAGAAACTGTTGAGGATGGGGTATTATTGGCCTATTATGGAGAAAGAAGCACACAACTACGTCAAAAGGTTTCTACAATGTCAGTAGCATGGGGACCTCATCCATGCTCTAGCTCAAGAGCTCCATCCCATCATTACACCATGGACCTTTTCACAGTGGGGGCTTGATCTCATTGGGAAAATCACTCCCACCTCAACCAGTGGCCACAAGTTTATAATTACTACCACTAAGTATTTCACCAAGTGGGTGGAAGCCATCCCAATGACCTACATAACTAGAAAGCAGATATCAAAGTTTATCCTGAACTACCTCATATGTTGATACGTTGTTCCCCGAGCTATTATCTCTGATAATGGGACACCATTCAAAAATTAGGATGTCTATGACCTATGTGACAAATTCAAAATCCAACATCGCTTCTCCA